>QKWP01001899.1:64236-91619 GCA_003550325.1 Gigaspora rosea
AAATATAATAATAATGTTTTTATAATAATTTTATAATATTTTTGAAACAGATTTAAATTTTTATTTTATTTTTAAAATTTTTATTATATTATTAATATATTATAAAAACATTATTAAAATATTTTTTTATATAAAAGCATATTTATTATATTTTCAAAATATTATTATTTTATTATAAAAACATATATACTTTTTTTTAAGTTTCAGTAAAGTAAACTTATTCAGTATCAAAAAATACACATATTTTTATTCAGACTCAAATTAATTTGCAAAATTTGAACTAGCCTGACCAAACTTATGATTGAGTTTGAGTTTAGTTAAAGTTTTAATAATAAAATTTTGAGTCTGGTCTGGACCAGACCAAACCCAAACCCAAACCTAAAATCACTAGTTCATATGAACACCAGACTGAACCTGAACATGTTAATGAACTTATGAACTGAACCTGAACTGAACCTGAACCAGCTCTAAAAGTTCAATACTGAACCTGAACCTGAACATGTTTTAAAAAATGTTCAGGTTCAGGTTCAATACTGAACTGAACCTGAACCTGAACTTGACCTAAGTTCAGTTCAGTCCAGGTTCATAGGAACACTACTTACTACTATCTACTATTGCCCTTACAAGGTTCATTCCAATTCCCAATGCTTGCATCCAACCTTTCTTTGGTTCATATACTAATTCCTACTAAATTACCAAACTATTTAGACTGTATGAGTAGATTTACTTTGATTTTAAATACCATGATAGTTTCTTCTTTCTGTTTCTACTTCTGCAGCATAGGCCCTTTTCTCTAGTGCAATAGTTCCTAGTGACCTGGTTGTGAATCCCCTCTTGCTATAGAGGCTTTTTTATTAGTTCTTCAGTCTCTGGTTTCAAAAGTTCGAATCTTTTGTAGTACTATTAAAAAGGAATTTTATTACCTTCTTGCTTGGGACTTGTCAAATGGGTTTCAATTACTCTGGTTTTCTTGGGTTTGTCTGTGTGACATCACACAACTTCACTTAAAAAGCTTCCAGTCAAGATAGTAGTACCAATATTACAGGTAATATACCCAACTGAATAATGAGAAATGTTACCATAACACAGTTCTATTTTTCCAAAATATTGGCAGTGAGATTTGAACCCAAAACCTGTTACTTGGGGTGACAACCAAACAACTACTCTATGTCACCGCACCTCTATCTTTTTCTGTTTTTGTTTTATTTTCATTTAGCCAAAGCAAATTTGATGCTTTGATATGATAATTATTATTTTTGTATTATAGAAAATCTAAAAATCAGTCAAAATAAAAAAATTGATTTATAATGTGAATAAAGGATGCCCTCCTGGTCTAAACTTATTTAAAACAATCAGAAAGCATTAAAGAATAATATCCAAAAGTTTAAAAGCCTTTTAAAAAATGTAAACAACCTTAAAGCCATTTAAAAAAGATACAAAAACCTTAATTAGTTCATTCTTTGGGTGGTTTTGGACCCAAATATCATGAAGAAACGAATAATATTAAATGCACACATGCATTTAATAATGTATTCAGTAGATAAAAAATTTTTTTAATGTATATAGTGCAAAAATAGAATAAATTATAATACCTAATTTTATTAAAATTGGGCGTTACTTTTGTTGCCTATTATGCTTACATGTTTATGTATTCTAATTCTTGCCATCAATGGATTCTGCACTTAAAACTGGCTTTTTATTTTTTATTTTTAGAACTTTGATTTTGAATTATTTTGGTTTGTTTTTTTATTAATTTCACAATAACATGCTGGGTAGATATACTGAAGTGTTTGATGAGAAGAGTTAGTGGTAATAAACTAGATAATAATTAAACTATATGATTAATGCACGTAATTTAAGTTTGTTTTATTCATTTGGATTTATAAATATTTTTGTGTTTTTGATACTTTGTGAACTTAATGTGAATCCTTACTGATAAGATAGATTTCAATATATTTTTTCCAGAAATCCTGATTGAGTCTTCTAAAATTATGTAAAAAAATATATATATAGTAAAAAATGATCTATGACACAAACTGTGCATCTTAATATCAAATTTAGTTCAAACCAATTTATCACTAGATTCGTATTCAGAACTGGCATGAAAATATATCATAAATACTATAATAATAACCAGCTTTAAATTTAGACACAGTAAATATTTTCCTTATTGGATGAAATAAAATATTCTGTCACATGTCTTGCTTGGCGTCATCACAAGATCAAAAGAAAAAGTTAAAACTGCTACAGTGTGGGCATCCATAAATCAACGTATAAAATACATAATCTTTAAAAGGTTATAAATAAAAAACTAGAATAGTTATGAACCAAATCTCTTCATAAAATAATAAAATCAAACCTAAAGAACAAAGTTATGAAGTTAATTTTTTTAGTTAATTAGAATTTAATCAAGTTCTTATCTTTTAAAATTACCCAATTTTATTAATAAATTACAAATTTGGCCACTTTAATTTTGGCCAAAATTATTTAAATTATTATAATTTTGGCCAAAATTATAAAAAAATTTTTTTATTAATGTTGGTTTATATTCTAATATTTATATTATCCAATGATATTTCTTTATATTGTGTAAGGTTACACAACATATATTAAAAATTTGGCCGCCTATATAAAAAACTTGTTGGTTTAAGGATGCCCACTGTATTATTAATGACAAAAATGAATAAATGATAAGAATTTTTATTTGTTTATTCCAAATTCATGAGTACGATAGTTAATAAAATCAAAAAAGTTTAATTGATCAATGAACTGCTAAATTAATGAAAACTACTAGATATTATTATTAAATAATGAGAGGTATTATTTAAAGAAATTTTAACAAATATGTAATAATTACACAATAATATTTACAAGAATTTAGTCATTGGTGTATCTTTTGCGTGGCATATAAAGGTGACAAAATTTTATCTTGTAAAATTTTTTAGCTACGATCAATTATTCATTCAAACGGAATTTAATTCTTTAATTTAAATAAAAATAATGATAATGTAATGCCTTTAATTGTATATTTTCATAATATTAAAGATTTATAAAGTTATTACTTTATCGTTAAAGTGATTAATAATTTTAATTGCAAATACTGTAAGTTTAATATAGTACTTACCAGTAGGAACTTCAAGGAAATCGATGGATTTACTTGATAATTTTGTAACATAGTATAATTAGAATAATTAGTTTTCATTGCTGATATTCTCCGAGCGTTGATAATTTTACTAGTATACATAAAATCTGGATGTTTTGGTGAGAAAATTGTCAATTCTTTGATTAACATATCTGCAGCTAAGAATTGCTTTTTAATTTCATCTGCTTCATCTGAACTTTCCATGCTTTTATACCATCTTTCAAGCTTAAAATAAACATTCCAACAATTAGGTCGTTTTAGTGGATCAGAATTCATACATTGCTTAGCTAATTCGATATAGCAATCCGGAGTTCCAGGAGCAAATTCAGGCCGCAATCCAAAGCAAATTTTTACTGCAAGCTCATCATCAAATTGATTACCATCAAAAGGTCTTCGTCCAGCTGACATTTCCGACATAATGACTCCGAAGCTATAAATATCAACAGCTGAAGTAAATTCCTGCCCCGATAGAAACTCTGGAGCGACATAAGGCAAGACACCATAAATACCACCTGAATCATTATCATCTGTCTGTTTAAAACTTCCTAGCTCTACGTTATAAGATTTTTTAGCCAATCCTAGATCTGAGACATAAGATTGATTTTGCAAAATCAAAACATTACCACTATGAAAGTCTGAAAGAATATATCCAGCATCATGAATTTTATGTAAATCCCATAAAATATCTATGAGCAGTTTTAATTTAGTTTTCCAGGTGAGATCTTTAAAATTTTTTTGTAAAAATTTGTGAAGATTTCCATTGTCAGCGTATTGAAATGCCATCAAGTATTCCTTTGTTTCTGTATTTTGAGTCAATCCATATATCTCAAGCCTACTACCCCATAAATAACATTTCATATTATTGTCAAACTTTATATAAATTTATATAAATAATTAGTAACTGGTAATATAATGTACATTTAAATAAACTATACAATGAACCATGATTTAACTTACTTCTTTCAAAAAATAATGAGGATTTTCTTTAAAACCCGATAAAGTTTTGAGAGCAATAGTACTAAATGATTTACGTGATCTAACATATTTGCTACCAAAAATTTTCTTATGCCTCGTTTAACATCAATTTTTCGTATACCATCTAACCAGATTGCAGAATATACTGAGCCAAATCCACCTTCGCCAATTTTTTTAATATTACATAATCTATCGAATGGAATCCATTCGATCATATGTTCATACGCATAAGTTCTAAGTTGAAATTTTTTCATGTAATTATCAATTTTTCTATTTCCGCTTGACCAACTTTGAATTGTTTTGTCAGGATCGCACGCGAGACACCATGCTTTATTCGTGTTATAGTTTTTACAATGTGAACATTTTCCATATTTAGGATTTCTTTATAATCATATTAGTTGTATTAGTTAAATTTTACATTATTTAGGCGACGTTTTTAATGAAAATAATTTTCATACTCACCGACTAATTAACACAAATAAAATGAATATAAATATTTATGAATTTGAAAATGCTAATTTTAAATACTTATATTAATAAATGTTCTTTATACTCACAGACTAAAATGCACGAATTAAATAGTAAACGTTCATAAACTTGAATAATATATTTTAAGCATATATACTTAGATAATAAAATATTTTATGTACTCACTTTCTAAATTAAATAGAATATTTATAAATTTAAAAAATTTATTGTAAATACTTGGATTAACAATTGGGTGGTCAATCAAAACTTTTTTAATGAAATATTTTGTGCTCTTTAAGTAGAAATAACTCAAGAGTTTTAACCAAATTTAGTAAAATTTTTTAAATGAATTCTAAAGTTTATTAGCTTATTTAAATATTGTGGTTAGGTCAATAAATGTTTTTTATACTTACTCACTAAATTAATACGAATGAAACGAAATTAAATAAAAAAATCTTCATAAACTTGAACAATTTATTTTAAAATATTTTGATTAATTAATATTCTTTATACTTACTTACTACGGTAAATCAGTAGTAAATCAAATTAAATAAAATAGTAAATATTAATGAATCTGATGGTTTAAATACTTAGATCAAGAAATGTTCTTTATACTTACAGATTAAATTAACATGAATTAAACGAAATTAAACAGTAAATATTCATGAAATTGAATAGCATATTTTAAATACAGTATTTAGATTGTTATATTTTTTATATTTTTTTATACTCACCGACTAAAATTAACGCGAATAAAATAAAATTAAACAATAAATATTCACAAATTTAATTCTTACTTTAAAATACTTATAAATGCATATTAATAAATATTCTTTATACTCACACACTAAATCAGCGCAAATTAAAAAAATAAACATAAATTTAATAAAATTACTTTAAATACATAAATTAATAAGTGCTCTTTATACTTACTCTCTAAATACATAAATTAATAAGTGCTCTTTATACTTACTCTCTAAATTAATGAAGTAAAATATTAAATATTATGAATTTGAATAGTTTATATTAAAATATTTAGTTTATCAAATGTTCTTTTTACTTACACGCTAAATTAAATGTAATTAGATAGGAAATTAATAACTTATTTTAAATATTTGGATTAATGTTCTTTATACTCACCAACTAAATTAAATATATAGTAAATATTCATGTATTTAAAAGTTTATTTTTAAATATTTTTATCCGGCAAACTCATATGATCATGAAATTATTTCTTGTTATTTTTTATGTAAACATTTTTATTTAAAATAAAACTAGCCGATAACTCCCTGCGAATCTTTGATCATAAATTGCCAGATAACTATAAATACTGGGCAAATTGTTGCAAATGATTGGCTGCACGTGCCGCACCACAGCACGTGTTCGTTTGCCAAATTACAACAATTTTTGCCAAGTACTGTATACATATTTAGTAAATGTTCTTTTATACTCACACACTAAATCAACGCGAATTAAATATAATGAAAAGATAAATTTAATAGCCTATTTTAAATACTTTGATAAATAAACACTTACTCTCTAAATTAATGCGATAAAACGAAATTAAATAATAAATATTCATGATTTATGATAATAGCTGAATTTGAATATTAGATTAATAATAAATGCCTTTATCTGTTATACTCACCGACTAACGCTAAATTAACGTGAATAAATGAAATTAATAGTAAGTAGTCATAGCTTATTTTGAATACTAATAGTCAATGAATGAATATCATATCCTTATACACACCGACTAAATTAACGCGAATAAAATGAGATTAAATAGTAAACATTCATAAATTTAATAGTTTATTTTCAATACTTTGATTAAAAATCTTCTTTATACTCACAGACTAAATTAATGTGAATAAGATAAAAAGAAATAATAAATTTTCATATATTTTAATAGATTATTGTATTTTAATTAATAGTATTAAATGTTCTTTATATTTACTCATTACTGCATTGAATTAACGAAATGATTTTGAGTTATATTACTTAAATATAATTTATTATGAAACTATTGACAACATTTATAATAAAATTTGATTATTCTACTTACGCTCTAAATATATACACATATATATATATTAAATATTTTAAGAGGTTCATATTTTTAATTTTAAAAATATTGATATAAAATTTTAACTTACTTGTAAATCCAATCTTCGTATTTGTCATAACTCTTTTCCACACCAATTCCATAATAGTAACATATAGCAGTTTTAAAAATTCCCATATGATTACCTGCCTCAGCTGATTTTAAATAATGTATAAATGCTTTATACTTATTCTTTTTAATCCCAAATCCTAAATAATAACATTTACCAAGATGATACATCCCGTTATGATCATTCATCTCAGCGGACTTTGATAATGAACGAATGCTTTTTTTTATTTATTTCAACACCATTTCCATGTTCGTAACAATAACCAAGCCAGAATATTTCATTTGGATTTAAATTGTCTAATTTTTGGCAATAAATATCTTTTTTCATTTTATTAAAATGCGTTGGTAGCTTCATCCGAGGAGTTTTATATTTTGCCGTTATATGAAAAGAATTAATTTATTAGAATACATACGTTCCAATAATCTAATGTAAATTCTTATATTCTTTTCTATAAGTTCATTTACGCACTTATGGTGTTTTACCACCATAGGTAAATTAGATTTGCAAATTCGTGTAACAAAAACAAAATTTATTAAACAAAAAATAAATTTTAATTACTTTAGGGTTAGGGTGAGGCCTGGGATTTTATCTGAGCATTAGTATATGCAAAATTTGGCAAGAAATTTTTTTTATTAGAGCCCCAAAGATGGTTTCATAAGCAAAATTTTCGTTTTTTTAAAAAAATAAACAAAAAAACAAAATTTTATGTTACACCTGATCTTAAATTTTATTGGCTATTCTAATAGTTTTGTGTAACATGGTGTAAAACACCATAGGTGCGTTTTAGTAAAAAACTCTAATTAATTTATTAAGATACATATGTTCCAATAATCTAATGTGCATTCTTTTCTATAAGTTCATTTCATACATGCTCTTTACTCTATTATTGTACATACGTACGTACATAATTTGATCGATTTAATTTATCAGTTATGTAACTTTATATTATATGAAGTTGTGCACATTTTACAGGTGCACTTTTCACAGAAACATAAGATTATCATTATGGCAGATTGACTGTAATACCTGATTTTAGACAAATCCAAATTTGAGTAATAATAAATTTAAAACTACTCATTGATGTATATTTCAAGCAATTACTTGTAGGTACAAAAACTTAAGGGGTAGTCCGCATCAAAAGACCAGTACGATCACGTTTTATTGACGTCGCTTATGTTGATTTTTGTGTAATGATTTTCATTTATTCATTTTTAAGCATATCGAAATCGCTTGATAAGTATACAACATTGGGCAAAAATTGTAGAATAATGGTAATTTGGCAAATGATCACGTGCCGCTCTGCGGCACGTGTAGCCAATCATTTGCCAAATTACTGTATTCGACAATTTGCCCAATATTGGTGTTATCCGGCAATTTATGATCATGATTGGTATGGAGTTTGCTCGCTGAGTTTTAATTTAAATAAACGTGTTTACATCATAAACACATGAAAAAATAACAAGAAGAAATTTTTTCATGATCATATGAGTTTGTCAGATAAAATTCCATATGTGGATAGTGAGGTTACTTATTTGCATGGGTAACACAGCCCAAAAAAGGAAACCCGATTTAACCCACTCCTATCTTTTTTTATCGGCATGCTGTATATTGTTTCCAATAATGTTAAGATTAGACGTAGATCGTCTTGATCATTGGCTATGTTTTTACTCGTGACCCGCCACATTTCCTTTTAGGCTAAACCGGAAAGGATTTTCATCAAATAATTTTATATTATCTTATCGATATCGATATCATATATATCAGATATATCAATAGATAATAATAATGATAACGATATCGATATCGATATTGATATAGCCCCAAAAATTTTTTATCGTATTCGGGTTGTATTTATAAGATTTTTAAGTTCGACGACTTTTGATTCCATAATAAGATGTATGCATTGCCATGTAAACTTTATTTGAAATTATGTACGTACAGTAGCCAACAAAAGTAACGCCCAATGATCATTTACATAATAAGTTATATATAAATCCTTTTTAGGAAATTTTTTTACCAAAAAAGGAAAAAAATCGATTTTATCTTGCCCCGGTGAAAATTATACACCATATAATTTAAATATCAAATTTTCTAATCACATAAAATAACAAATTATTTATTATTAAAACTTTGGATTTTTAGCAATTTTAAAATTTTAGATTTTTACTATTTTTTTACTATGTAAATTTTGTTTAGATTTTTACTATTTTTTTACTATGTAAATTTTGTAAAATTTAATTGTAAGTTTTACGTTATATTAAAACTTAATATTTTTTTATAAAAAAATTTTTATTTTACATTGCCCGTAAAATATAATAGCACTACGTTAATAATTATAGTTTAGTTTTTTTTAAAAAAAATTTTAAAAATTTATATTTAATTTTAAAGTCAAATTTACAAATTTTATATGTTTTACATATGAAATTTTGAATCTTAGAACTTCAAAATTTTTTTTAAAAAAACTTAATCTGTTTGCCTCGATGAAACTCATATATTATAAAATATAAATATTGAATTTACTAATCATACCAAAAAAAAAAATTTTTAAACAAAACGAATATTGATTTTTACATTTATATAAAATTCAATTTTTTATATGGTTTACTATAGAAATGATCATCGGGCGTTACTTTTGTTGGCTACTGTACATACTAAGAATACATTTGTTAATTTTGTTAACAAATTCTCAGATTATTCCCGATTATAGCTATGCTTCTATAGTTAGATGATGCATTCTTAAAAGGTTTACTAAATATATGCCATTCTTTATAGTAAAAAAATATACAGTATATTATGAAAATCAAGACGTCCAAAGTTATGTCTTGACTATGTATATTCACAGTCTTCTACATAATAATATCGAACTCAGTTATCTTTTATGTTTTTAAAAATCAACTTTTGTGATTATGCGTTATACATGTCTTTGATATTATTAATTGAGGTATAGATAATACTAATAACATGCATTAGTGAACCGTACGTTGTTTGTCAAAAGAATAATACAGTAAGACCTCTGTAAGTGCACGCTCTTGGGGCTAAGCTTTAACAACATGCATTTAGAGATCAATAAGAGAAAGTGTATTTATAGGGGCAAGTATATATTTTGGCCAGAACTTGAGCATGCATTTAGAGAGTGTGCACTTGTAGAGGGTGCAGTTATGGAGGTTTTACTGTAATAGGTTTTGCAAAAGAATATTTACAGTACTAATGATAGAAATCACTGAAATAGTGAGTAAGTTCTGAAACAATGCTCACAATAGAAATTATGATAGTTCCAATGTAAACTGACTCACCTTAACAACTTATTATAGTTATCAAAACTGTAAGTTCTTCACAGAATTTCTCAGTCTTTTGTGATTGAAATCACATTCATTTCAATGCAAACCAACTCATATTAATCATATCTTGTAGTCACCAGAGTAGTAAGTTCTGTAACAGAATAATTCACAATAAATCATGATTGAAACACAACAAATCCAATGCAAGCTATCCCAGACTTAACTGTTACCAAATATTCTGTAAATCTTGCAATAGATTTTTTTATAGTAACTTGCAATAGAAATACAATAATTTCTATGCAAATTATTTTGTTTACCACATATTGTGGTTGTGGTCACTGGAATAGAGAATAAATACTGTAATAAATTCTTTTTAAGTAGCTCAATTCCAATACAAACTAACTCACTTATTTTAATCACATATTATGGCCAATGGAATAGCAAGTAATTTTGTAGTTAAATTATACAGTAACTTACAATTGAAATCATACCAAATTTAATATAAACTAACTTATCTTAACCACAAACTGTGGAATTATAATAGTAAGTTTGTAATAAAATTTTTTCAATAATTTACAATAAAAATTATGACTTTCTAATGCAAACTAAAATTTAATTGCATATTATATTCACTGAATAGTGAGTGAATAAGTTTTGTAACGAAATTTTGTTTGCACCAGCATGCTTATAATTGATAATTTTAATGCTAGTTAACTCATCTTATTTATAATGGTGAATAAATTCTATAACTGAATTTTTCATTAGCTTATGAATAATATTAGGTAATTTGGGCCACACAAAATTATATACCTGGTTTTCATAACATGGGATAGTAATTAATAACCTGGTAGCATAGCTTTTTTTTATTAGTAAATAAATTTTTTTAAATAATGGTCAAAAGAAAAATTCATTAATGCTTTTGTCTCATGATTTATTATATCTGTTATACAGTATTTTCACTCATGGCATTATCTTGAATAATAGCCTGAATTAAGCTTAATTTTGGCTAAATTCTGAAATTACACCAGTATTACACCCCCTGCATGTTACTATACAAAAATACAGTAATTGGTTTTCATATTACAAATTAATGATCTATTACAATGACTGCATGATTTTTTTAGTAAAAAAAAACTTAGTACAGCACAAACTCAACATACCATATACAAGAACCTCTCAGATATTAGACCCCTTTGTATTGTAATGAATTAAAAATTTAATTTTGAAATTGTAAATAATTTCTATATTTGTGCAGTTCTGATGTAAATAATTTATACTAAAAGAGTAATGATAGGTGGCTTAGTAGCTTAACTATATAAATGTTATTTTAGACACATTAAAACATATAGTAGCTACATTAATGTAGTCGTTTAATCCTATTGTACCAATTAAGGCTTGAAAAGCCCACTAAGTAATATAGTAGTAAATATGTAACATAGTAGAAATTGTAAAATAAGTATAACCCTTATAGAATAAACTTAGTAATTGCTAAGTAATATAGTAGTAGCTAAGTAATGTAGTTAGAATTTAACATGTATATAAAGGCCTCAAGTTCTAGACTAGAAGAAAAATTCAGTTCTATTGTTATTTAATAAAGAATTCTCTTTATTTAGTATTAAATAAATTATTTGACTTTTAAGATAAATAAAGAAATTATACTTATCCTTGAATTCAACTTGCAACTTTAATAATACCCATTATAACTCAATTCAACAGAATGAATTGATTTTTAATCTTGAATCAGCTTTTATTAAGACTTGAATTTAGTTTAACATAATCCTTCAAAATTATATACATGACTTATATTGGCCTACCAATTGGTCTATAATTTATTCCTGCACATATAGGAAAACTTCAAATCTTTTCTGAATTAAACCCACATTGATATCACCTAACTGGAATCAACTCCAATACTCTGGTGAACCCATTATTAATTCATAATATATTATTATTATTATATTGATATCAGATTATTGATATTCCTGATATTAGCATCACTAGCATCTGCATCTCTATTTATTGTAGTGATTCAGTAATAGTCATCTCTTTAGTCTCCACTAATTTCATATTCGACTTTAACCAAATCTTTAATACTTATTTATATATTCTCCTGTACATGGATAGAGTGTAAATAGGAACTATTGTCTATATTGTTTTACTCACTCTTCCAAATCAACTATTACAGTATATACTCGGATTTACAACATGGAATAAAGTTTTAGTAAAATGTAAAGACCTGGGTATACAAATAAATAAAATAGAATAAACCTCCTAATTATCAGATCTACAGTCAGACCTCTCTATAATCACAAGTTGGTCGCACCCTATTTTGTTAATTATATAGAAGTGTGACTTTAAATAAAATGCATTTTTATATCATGTGACCAAAGGCCAATAAGTTTGTGCATATTTGAAATACTATTAAAAATTTAAAATATTTGATTGTGAAACAATGGTCCAATTTGGATAAAACAACTACCAGAGTGTTTGGCTCAATGAGAAAATTCTAAAAAGTCCAAAACATCCAAATCTAATTTCAAATGCTAAAATCATTAAGGATTTTTTACTCAGATATTTAAATTTAATCAGTTCTTAAACATGTAAAGAGATACAAATCCTTAAAAATCTCATGAACTTGTAATTGGATTTTAATGATCTTAGACTCATTAGAATCATCTCATCGAGATGAACATTTTGGTAGTTGTTTCATCCAAATCAGATTAGTGCATCAAAAGTTATTTGCTATCAAACCTTTAAGAATTTTAATAAAAAACTTTAAATATACTCGAATATGAATCTTGGCTGATCAGATATTATAATCCATATTTAATCGAAATTTGGTGATTATAACAAGGGTTTATTAGTAATAAGATTAACAAAAAATTAAAAATTTTTGTGATTGTAATTATAAGCGATTTGTGACTATAATGAGGTTTTTTTACTATGTTTAAGTCCATTGCACAAAATTGGATGCTTATATAGGGGAGTGACTATATAGGGTGTGACTATAGAGAGGTCAAACTATATACTTATACAAAAGACTCATAGGTCTAATTATAGATTTTAAAAACAGTGTAATAAAAAAGATCCAGTCCAGCAGTTTACAATAGTATATTTTTATTATATAGTATATTTTTATTATAGATACATTATAAGTGGTGGCAAATGATTTGTTCATTAGTAATCATTATACATATGGGCTGATTTATGGAATTGCCAATAACTTTTGATATACTAATCTATTTTTGAATAATTTTATTACCAAAATGTTGGTCTCAATGAGACGGTTCTAATGAATCCAAAATTATCAAAATCCAATCACAGAATCCCAAGATAATTAAGCTTTGTATAATTTTACTATTAACATTTACTATGTAGACAATCAACATATGGATTGGTTTTACTATGTAGACAATCAACGTATGGATTGGTTTTCATATATGAAAACCAATCCATACGTTGATTATCTACATAGTAAAGTTAATATAAAATTATACAAAATCTTAATTATTTTGGGATCCTGTGATTGGATTTTGATGATTTTGGATTCATTAGAACCGTCTCATTGAGACCAACATTTTGGTAATAAAATTATTCAAAAATAGATTAGTATATCAAAAGGTATTGGCAATTCCATAAATCAGCCCATATGATTCTATTGTTATATTATTTATTAATTATAAAATAAATTATATAATACAAAAATGCAATAATTCTCAATCAATAAACTATTTACTAACATATTAAAAATTGAGCGTTTCTATTTGAACACGGGGTGTTTAAACATGGGATCGACAAATTGCATAATTTATACAAATATACTATAATTTCAATAGGCAATTACTTGTATGCTAGTGTATAAATACAGGTTATATGATAACTTAAAATTTTGCTTATGAAACCACTTTTTGAGCTCTAACAAATATAAACTATAACTCCTTCCAATCCCAAAGCTGACACTCCCGAAGCTGACCCTAACCCTATCCTTAAATCGGGTTTAATTTTGGTCTATAATTATTTTTTATGCGGATTTGCAAATCAATTAATTAGTACTCCGTGTACATACACGTAGTCTACAAATAGTTTTTCCATTCCAATATATTGATTTACATGTACGTACAGTACTAAACATAATCACATCAAACAGGTAACTCTAAGTACTTCAAAATATAATTTTAGTTAATCCGCTTTAGCGATTTCAATTTGTAGCATACAGGGTAAAGTTTAAAGCAGATTATATAGTAAATCTGGGTTTGACCTATTCTAATATAGAAATGTAATTACTAGACAAAAACTGGACCTTTTTATTTTGCCTATTACCTCCAAACTTTAACCCGCATATAAACTCTCCACTTATCTTTAAATTCAACTCTGACGCCCAAACCTCATAAACAGAACCAATTTGCTACGCACTCACCTACTTATTGATGCTACATTAAACTAGCAATTATTTTGGAAATAGTGAATACTAACTTATCACGATGCTAATATATACAGTACTAAGAAATCAATAGACAAGATCAATGCAAATTTATAGATAGTTATAATTCATTACAGAAACTCATAACAATGTAAATATGATCTCTAAATAAAAAAAAGGAAGCTCTACATATACTATGTAAGTTATCAATGTTCTACTTATTTGGATAAGTTTTAGCATAATGTCCGAATTGCCTACATTTTCCACACTTTCGACCTTTAATATCACTTATAGCTCTTACACTATTTTTTGTTGAATTACGTGCCAATCCATCGTTTTTAATATTATGACGCGTGCTATCCCTTAAATGATATTTGACTTGATTACTTAGTTCGACACTAGATTTAAGTCGATTAGGTGGTCTGCCTTTGTGTTTTGTAATGTTAGAATTATTAATATTATTCTCGTCGACATAATTCTCATCAGCATAATTCTCATCAATATAATTCTCATCAATGTAATTCTCATCTTGAACTTGATTTCTATTTATTTTGTTTTGTGCTTCTTTAATAAATGTTTTAAGCACATCAGACAAATCTGAATAAATTTCGGCCTTAATTGCATGGTCAATTGCCTTTTTAGATAGCCCAAATAATTTAGCGAATCTTGCTTTAGCAGGTCTAGAAGTTGGTTCTAAGCTTAAGATATTAGAACGAACAGAAAATAGATGATGCAATGTAATATTTGGTGTGACTTCAAAAGCTTCTTGATATTGTCTGAATACTGAAATAGTAATAGCTAGAATTTCTTTAAGTAGATTTTCTACATTAATCTTAGGGTCTAAAAACCACCGGCTTGGAATAAGGGTTATATAAAATATGGCCAACGGAGAGTATGTGCCAATATGAAAAAAGTGACAGCAAATTAAACCCTTATTAATTAAAAGAAGACAGCTATATAAATAGCTGCCATCTTTAAGCAGTACAATATAATACCCATTCCCTGTAGTTTCTGTAGCGCAAACGCGCCATACTTGAAGAATTGCGCCAAGGTTACATTTTGTATTATTAATTTAAACAAAATTTGACATATATCAGAATTTTACTCTCGAATCCAAAGATCTATTGCTTCACTATCTATATCGTCTACGAAATATATTAGTATCATACCAGTATCGTACCTATTAAAAAAAAAAAAAAAGCATATACAACATACTTCAATCAAGTCTTCCCATTTATCAACACGAATAACATCATAACATACACTTGCATTCATTTGGTCTCTTTGCTTGTTTAACATATTAGGAGTAAGGAACTTTTCTAATATTTTATCAACATTAGGAAAGAAATGACAATTCAACATTGGTAATTCAACAGTTGGAATAGCATTATGCTGTATTTCAAATTTTGTTAAATGCTTGCTTTGCTTTGCTTTGCTTAATAAGATCATTAAGACTATTTAGTAACCCGAATAAGGAAGTTGACAGATCAACTTTTTGATGAATATGAGAATTAATCGACTCAATTCTTTGGGTGCTTTGTGCACCTCCCGTAAAATGATTATTAATCCAAGAGACGGGCCATGATTCCTTAGTAGTATATAATGTACCATTCAAATATTTTGTAGTAGCTAGATAATTATCTAACAACTCAGACCATCGACTCTTAAAAAGAACTTCACATAAACTATTGCGATAGCGGTAAAACTCTGAACAAAATGCCTCAAAATCAGAACCTAATTTACCTTTTAACTTCTTTCTAAGATTTAAATCAATATGAAATATACATATCATATGTTTGGTAGTGGGATATACAGTTTTTAAAGCACTTATCATCACTGGATCACTGTCAGTAAATATTGTTTTAGGAACAATACCACTTTCTTCAAGTAAAGTCTCATAAACCCATTGAAAAGATTCTAATGTTTCATCTTCAAGAAGACTACACGCTACTATCCTTGTCTTAAAATTATTATCAATTACTACAATAACGCATAACATTATTTGGAACCGATTCGTATTTGATAGTGTCCATAAATATTACATCATGAAAATTTTTGTATAGTAATCTTTGAAATGGCGACATCCAAAATAGTGAATTCAACTTTCTTGATACTGAATCTAAACGTGGTTTAACAACCCATAATGGGTCTAATTCTTTCCAATTTAACAAGGTTTGAAGCATCAAAGAGGCATCCAACTCTCCCAGATTATTATTTTGGTGAAAATTGTAAACGGCAGTGTACAAATCACACTTATTTAAAGGCTGAGTGGGATAATCATGTTTAATTAAAGGGTATATCGACGCAGAATCTAGCCTGCCTTGAATTGCATACTTTTTAATGTTAGCTAGCATCTCAGGTGTCAATTTTTGAAACCGAGGCGAAGTTTCATTGATCATAGTAGGAGTAAAAGGATGATTGTGTTCATTCACAAATAAATTAATTCTAATCATATTAATTTTTTTTTGGATAGATAACATTTACTTTCCAAGGACATTTTACTTTTTTGGAAGAAACCTTATGACATTTTGTTGGATCAGTCGATATTTGTGGATCATTAGTACTAGATCTAGTGCATACATATAGAGCCCTTCATATTATGCCCTGATCTGCCTCACTACTTCTAATTTTGTAGTCAAAACCTTTCTTTAATGCAAATCTATGAATCCAATTTTTAAATTCTTCCCATGTTTGAAAGGTAAGTCCAGTTATCAGTTCTAAAGAATTCGATAGATCATTAGTAACTTCCAGTTCACTATTGTTTAACGCATCATCAGCATCTTCTGGGTCACAATTATTTAAAATATCATTAGCATCTTCCGATTCACAATCATTTAATATATTATTAGTATCTTCCAATTCACAATCATTTAACATATCGTCAGTATCTTCCAATTCACAATCATTTAACATATCATTAGCATTTTCTAGTTCATTATCGTTTAACATATCATTAGCTATAGACAAAGGTAGATTGAAGTTCTAAATATCAAAAATAAAGTAAACTCATGCAGCTATATATAAAAGAACATGTTAAAAATTAGAGTAAACATATATTACATTGATACTGCGAAAATACTAGTGAGGCACTAAAGTTGCCCTGCTGTTAAGATTGAATAAGAAGCATAGCATTATTAAAAAAAAAAGAGTGATTCAAAATATAATATTAAAGTGAAATAAAATATTGCATAATCATGTACTTGAAACGTTGAGGAAGTGCCAACACTATCATCCTAGTTGATTTATTAACATTTTTTTGTTTAGCAATATCATTATGCTTATAAAAATAGAATGACCGTTATCCTGTTGGAACAAAAAATACCGCATAACTATGTGTTGGATATGTCGAAGAAACCCAAATATTATTATGTCAGTCGACCTCAACAGCATTCTTTGAATTTAATAATGAAGACAAAAAATTTTTAGTAAAAATCATATGGTATAATAGTAAATAGCAAGTTACAATAGAACGGGAAAAATACAATGTAGTGGTTATGTGTTAAAGATGTCGAAGAAGTACAAATATCTTCGACATGACTGATTCCAATAGCATTCTAGATAACATCATTTGTTAAAAAAAAATTTTAGTGGAATACTAAAGAGCTAATTAAAGTTATCAGAACAGAATAAAATACCAAGTAGTTATGTGCCAGGGAGGTAAAAGGAACCCAAGTTTCATTATTCTGATCGATCTCCATAGTGTTTTTTAAATAAGTATTGGTTTTTTAGTAAATAATATTGTGGGATCGAAAAAGAAATCACAATAGAATGAGGAAAAAATACAATATGATCATGTGCGAGACATGTTGAATAAACACAATTATTGTCATCTTGGCTGATTTTAATAGAATTCTAGATAATTATCATTTTATTAAAAAAAAAAAGCCTTTAGTAAAATAATACAGTATAAGCTCAAAACAAGATAAAAAATACCAAGTAGTTATATATCAAAGATCCCCATGTTTCATTATTCTGATTGATCCCAACGGTGTTCTTTAAGTAAGTAGTAATATTATTAAAAAAATTTTTTTAGATAAGAATCATTGTATAATTGTAAGAAGTAATCTCACTAGAATGGAATAAAGTACAACATAATCACGTGGTGGAAATGTTGAAGAAATACAAAAATTATTATCCTGGTTGTTCTGATACGCATTGTCACAGGCTAAAATGATTAAAGAAGTATACGGCATCCAATTTGAGGCTAAATGTTTGTCTATCGGGTAAGGCTTATCGGCCGAATAGATAAACAAACAAATGCGAAACTCAAACATCCGAATAACAAATAATTTCTTTTAAGCCTCATGGTTTCTTTAAGAAAGTGGAAGTTATAAAAACTCTATGATTTCGCTGTTGTAAAAGGACATCCTACGGGATTTCAATAATTAATTTACATTTAATAAAATTCCCTTAATAATTCCTTGTAATAAATCGTTAATAAATAAACTAATACCAAATCACCAACATCACGCCTCTGGCGAGTTACCTAATCATCTAAATCCGTATATTTTTGTACATAAGTTAATAAACCTACGATTCACCCCGTAACAGCATTCTTCATGTAAGTATCATATTGTTTGTTAGCTATTTAAAAAAAAATAAACAACAGTTAGTATTGTATTGTCATATTCATATAAAAAAGAACAAGAAATAAATAAATTGTACTGTACATGCTAAGGTGCTAGATATGTCGAATCACACATTTTATTGTTTTGGTCAATTTTAGCAATATCTTTTGAATAAAAATTGTAAGGTTGTATTGCTCTTCAAAAACGATTTCAAACACAAATAAGAAAGAAAGGTATTGACACAAAATTAATTCAGATTTAGTTTAACAATCGAATCACGTGGACAAGCGTATTGTTTCTTAAATCAATTTAAGTTACATAAATATGTAAACAATAATATCATCATTTTTATGTCATATATATATGTATAATGTAAATAATACATACCCGTGTTTAAACACCCCATGTAATATGTATAATGTAGATCATACATACCCGTGTTTAAACACCCCGTGTTCAATTATAAATTTTCTTAAAAATTTTAACTTTTTGATAATAATTTATTTTTAGAGAGCTTACAAGCTTGAGCATATTAAGAATAGGGTGGACAAACTGTTACAATACCCACTCAAGGTCTATAAGCACTGCCAAAAGAAAACTTGACTTCTACTTTTGAACCTCTCGAAAGCAATGTATATAGTGTCAGATTTTGTTTTAGCATTGAGAGATTATCAGGTTTGAAAACATTATAAACTTATTGTTAAACCTCTCAAAACTGATCTTGTATAAATCTAATAGTTTATAGTATTTTCAACCCTATTAACTGTTAATACTAAAAAAAATCTGTTTATCATACATATCAGTTTTGAGAGGTTTGACATAATTAAATTTATATAGCATAAAAGAGTTGTAGATTAAATTTTTTATTAGAATTAATAAATTATCAGTTTTGGCAAGATTAGTTTTAGGAGGTTCAATAGTAAAACAATTACAAGACTAGTGCTAGTTATATATTGTCTTATCAAATTGATAATTTGTCATATCTGATAAAAAATTAATATGTCAATTCCATTTTTGCTATATAAATCTGATAGTTTCTAATGTTTTAAACTTGATAACTTCTCAAAATCTGTACACTATATATATAGGTTTGGGTGGTTCAACAATACTTATAATAGTTAGACATGTATGTTATAATAGAATATTTGAACAATTAAAATTGTCAAGTAGCAAATATATTAACAAATTATTACTACACTTACAAACTCAATTTTGTTTCAATACTAAAAGATTATCAAGTTTGAAATCATTATAAACTATTAGATTTATATAGCAGAAATAGAGATGGTAAATCAATTTTTATCAAATTTAACAGAATCAGTTTGAAAGACATAATAGTAAATAATTAAGGATTATATAAAATACTGCTATGTAAATGTATTACTACCCCTAATCAACCAATTAAACATCAGGATCAGGTGTAATATGAAATCGAAGTGATTATGGTTTTTTTTTAAAAAATTGACAATACTGCCTATGAAACAACTTAGGTAGCTATTCCACAAAAAATTGTTCACCCCTAAAATTTTGGCCAATCAAAATTTAAGTTAGGTGTAATGTGATAGTCAAAACAAACATTTTATTTTTCTAAGTAAAAAGTGGTATATAAAACTAAAAGCGCGTTATATAGGGTGAGAAAAGCATAGGATAGAATACTCTGTTAGTAAAATTTCATGAAACCATTTTTAATTAGCCGCAGAAGGTGGTTTCCTAATTAAAAATTAAAGCTATTTATATTTTTTGTAAAAAGATGACTACGTTTTGAATTTTATATTACAATGAATCCTGAAATTCGATTGGCCAATATTACAGGGGCGACCAATTTTTTGTGAGAGGGCAAGGGGCATTCCTATGAAACCATCTCTTGTACTCTAACAAAAAATTTTTTTACAATATTTTGGGTTAGAACATTTTTGCTAAAACATGCTACTCTAACTCTAATCTAATTCTCACCCTAACCCTAAACTAACAAACTGATTTATTGTTTTAATTTCACATTCACCAGATCTTATTTAATGTGCACATATCACTACAGCTATATTTTACTAAATTTAATAATAAAAGCTAAAGTAACTTGAATAAAATAAATAAATTGTTAACATTCTGATCATCAACATGTAATAAGGATATCTAACTACTTTATTTAAATAATTGTAAATAGTAAATCCAATATTCACTTCACAATCACACTAATTACAGTATATAACCCAAATTGATTAATAATTAATATGAATTTTCTGTCACCAAATCTCAGTTTTTTTTTTGAAGCACCCAAATAATAAGTTTACAAAGTAAAAACCTAGCCTCTAGAGAATTAAGTGTTTTTATAGCTTCAATATACAATAAAATTTCACATATATTGTGAAATATTAAAGTAAAATGTTATCAAAACAAACCAGAACATGAAAAATTACAGTTATGTCAAATTTAATAAACAAAATCAAGCTACTACTGTAAATTACTGTATAAAATACCTGGTAGTTATAAACCAAAAATAGAAAAAACAGGTTTATACAAGTTTTTTCACAAAACAGCCAATAGAATTGCAATAAACTTGAAATAGACCCGGTATAAATCAAGGGGGCACTAATTAAGGGGGTATTTTTCACAGTAATTTACGATACTAATGCATTAACATATAAAATTGTTATATATATTACTCTATATTGTATAATTGTCAAATATAGCGCTTCTATTAGTTAACTATATTAAAAAAAAATTTACAAACCTTACTTTACTGACCAAGCCGTTATTTAAACCAATTATAAAAATTTGCATGGCTTTAATACAAATCTTTAACTGTTCTGCTATAAATCATAATTTGAAGTTGATAAAATTATGATAATTTCACTATAATATGATATAGCATACACTATTCTAACTCCCTTTAAACAACTCATGCGCCTAGTTTGTAAATAAACTAAGTGCACAAAATAAAAATTTAGGGTTAGTGCCTTAACATTAGAGGTTATCGGGTTAGAGTGATGCTTAACATAAGTAAAGTTTTATTCTCGTTATTTTTAATTAGTGCACTAAGATCAATTTAACATTAGTTTTTATGCATGTTCGAATTCTTGTTGGGCTAATCCGGAATAGTCAAAATTTGCAATCCATGATTGGCTATTTCCTCTTCAGGAGCTTGTATTACCTGCACAAATAAGTGGATGCAGTTAGTGGTGTCCAAAAAAATTTGCATTTTGCATAACTTGAGTCACTTGGACCTAAATAATTTTGCCTGCAATCACCAAGTTTTAACAAATTTTACTAACAAACCTGCTACTGTGTAAGGCAGATATGCCTAATTTGATACAGCTAACTTCTACGATGAATATCGCACGACATATTGATCAGAATCAGATGGTTTTGGTACTATTCGATTCTTCTCATCGAGACAAATTGAATAGTACCAAAATTACCTGAATCTAATTACTCGATCATAAGATATTACTTTTTAAAGTTTATCCAAAAACACAGTCCAATTTTGGCGCAGCGCTTAATTTATCGCACTAAATATCTCTAATAATATCTTGTGAACCATTGATTGAAATTATTACCATTTGATTTGTCACGATGAGACGAGTTGGAAAATACTAAAATCAAGTGATTTTGAACAATAGTTCACAAGATATCATCATTTAACCAAAATAACCTGTGTAAACCAAATTTTGAAATTAACATAAAATCATAGATAACTTCTAACAGACTGGTCCATTTTGGACAATTTTATCACAAACTGACCACCTTGAAGAGACGATTCCAATGAGCCCAAAATTATTAAAATGCAATCATGGTTTCACAAGATCATTAAAGATTTTCTTATTATTTTTGATAAAAATTATATTTAATTTTTATCTAAAGTAATACAAAAATCTTAACGATCTTGTGATCCCGTGATTAGATTTTAACAATTTTAGGCCCATTGGAACTGTCTCTTCAAGGCAGACATTTTGGTAGTAAAATCATCAAAAACAGAACAGCCTATTAAAATTTATTCATGAATTTGTACTAATTTTCAAAAATTATATATATGTAGGTTATCTCGGTTAAATAATAATATCTTGTGAATTATCAGTCAGAATTATATAATTTTGGGACCATTTGATTCATCTTGATGAGATGAATCAAATGGTACCAAAACCACATAATTCAGATCAAAAGTTCATAAAATATTGTTAGTGAATTAGATATGTACCAAATTAGGCATATTTACCTTACTAAGTAAAATTGCTTGGATTGTAAATTTTACTATAATATTACTTGGTAGTACAAAATCTAGCATTAATGCTCTGCAGGTTCAATCTGAGGTCTGAATCCAAATCGCTGAGTGTGTCAGATTACACAAATACAAAATTTTTTGGACACTATTAACTTACTAATATATGGATCAATCATACAGAGAGTCCTCAAAATTATGGGTCAGAAAGGACCCTGGACATCTCTCATATAGGTCATAACTGGATTTTGGCCAATTTTGATCTAATTTGCTAAAAATGACAAAATCTATTTATTTAAATAACTTTTGATCCAGTAATCAGAATTGAATGAACTTTTTTTTGTTAGATGCGCCTCACTGAGAGCTTCATTTTAAAAAAAAAAGTTCATTCAAATTGGGCCACTGGATGCCAAGATAATTGCCAAAAACTGATTTTTTGCTTTTTAAATTTCGGAAGTTTTTGCTGAAATGCATAACGTATGACCTCTGTACTACATGTCCGGGGTCCTGGTCGGGATATGTCAAAGTGCATCAAAATCATAATTGGCTATATTGGAATTGATTAATTTTGTCTCATAATAAAAAATTTTACTAATAAATCAATTCCATTTATTAATAGCTAATAATTTTTTGCTATAGAACCTGCTAACAACTAGGGCTAAATACCAACCTAAATCCAACCAACATATCCAACCTGGAAATTTGGGGACAGCTCTGTAAAAATCATGTAAATACGATATTTGATGCAAAAATGACATAACTATTTGTATCAAGTTCAAACTTATTATTATAATGCATATATGTACTGGTTCTGCATAGTGTCATACACTGCATAGCATCTCTAATTATTATACTTTTGAAAGCTTCTGCAGACCTACATGTGTTCAAATTAAACAACCCTGATATCCCTCTATCTATTTCTGTTTATAATGCCTACTAATTTATGATATAGTCAGACCTCTTTATAATTATACCCCATATAGTCACAGCTCTATTTAAGCATCCAATTTTGTGCAACAAACTTAAAATATAGTAATAAAAACCTTATTATAGTCACAAATCACTTATAATTACTATCAACTATAAAAATTTGATTTTTTAACAATTTTATTAATAAAATACCTTATTATAGTCATCTATTTTTAACTAAATATGGATTATAAAATTCAATTGGCCAATATATTTATTAAAGTTATCTATTAAGCTTCTTAAAAGGTTTGATAGCAAATAACTTTTGATCCTGTAGTCTGATTTGGAAGAAACAACTACCAAAATGTTCATCTCAATGAGATAATTCAAATGAGCCCAAAATTATTAAAATCAAATTACACACTCCTATGATCATTAAGGATTTGTATCATTTTATATGTTTAAAATTGATTAAATTTAAATATCTGAGTAAAAATCCTTAATGATTTTAATATTTTGTAATTAAATTTGAATAATTTTGGACTCTTTAGAATCTTCTTATTGAGTCAAACACTCTAGTAGCTGTTTTATCCAAATTGGGCCACTGGATTAGGTTCTAACCCATTTCAAAAATTCCAATCTGGATCACCTATAGGTCATATAACCAGGTGATTTGGGTGAGTTCTAATAATAGAAAAATTCTGCTATGTGATACCTGCAGGTGTCCCATTCTGGTGACCCAAGTGAGTTCTGATAAAAAAATTCTGCTACAGGCACCCTATGGGTAAATTTGATTGGTTATGTTTAAATGATTTTATATCAGTTCCAAGATGATATGCATTTTCATTAGTCTATCAAAACCAAAATTCAAGTATGTAAAAAGCTCTAATATATAATAACTTTACTCTTCTAATAAAACTAATTGTCTGCTATAATTGGCTTGTATATTTTTACTAATTATTTTCATTATGTAAAATAAGGCATTTCTAATGCAAAAATTAAATCTTATGACTAAAGAAAAAACTCAATTTAGGATAGGATTAAATTCACTAAGTCAATCAAGTCAGTTAATAAACTTATATAAACATTTTTGGGTTTAACTATGATAGTAGTCATATTTTTTGCTTTTAAAAAATGGTTCAAAATTGTTGTAAAGAACAAATTGTATTACTTTGTTTGTATATACAAATAGGCAGACTTGTATAAAATATATAATCTATCATCAAGTTTTTGATTATCTCAAACTAGATCAGTATAGTCATTGAAGGTATAATGCAAAATAAATATAGTCAACTCATTCTATACAGAACCTTGAGTCTGGCCAAAAAAAAGTTTTTAATAACATTAAAATGTTCTCCTAAGAAACCACAGCTTTTTTTATACAAAACTATTAAAAAATTTTTAAATTTTGAGTTCATTAGAGTGCTAACAGATATTACATAATATTTTTAGGAGGAGGGGGTAGCTGGGTATAATATACTATATATATACTTCATATATAATATGGGGAGAAGGGGTAACCCCCTTAATAAAAAAATATTATATAATATCTGTTAGCTCTCTTATATCCAGAGTTCATTATAATGAGATTTGTTATATCCAGAGCTAACTTTACCTCTATTTTAATTATAGTCATCTGTACTATATAATAGTATGAGAAATTATAGCAGATCAATATGGTACTGGTATGGTACAGATATTAGATTATATTATATAGGTACTATATAATTCTGTTATATATAATATTAAAATAGATTTAGTATAAATAATCAGATCAGTATATTATAGGAGTGTAAAATATCTATTTTAAAATCTGTACCATATTGCTTTGGTTTTATATATTATTATATTATTAAGCTTTAGTTTTTTAAAATTGGTATTTTACACCTAATATTAGACTGATTAGGCCCATATCATACTGATTTTAAAAAACCACTTAGTCAAATATTAGAAAGGTTTTATAATACAGTCAACTCTTTCTAAACTAAACCTATATATACCGAACCCTGGTTATTCCGAACAAAAAGTTTAAGAACATTTTATTTATAAATAATTACACTGCATATATCGAACAACCATAATAAATTTCTATAAACCGGATCCGAACACAATATTAGCAGTACATTTGATCGAATTATTAATTATAAGCCTTTTATATACCGGCATTTACTAAAGTAGGATCATACATTTATTACACTTTAAATAATCTTTCTATATTAACGAATAATCTAATTATTAAAAAATTTGATTCATTAAACGCATTAGTACAGTAAGTATGCCAAGATTCTTGAAAAAAGAAGCTTCTGAATTCTAAATTTATGTGGCTAATATTTTTTATTTACTTTAACATATTGTAACACAATTTCCATTTTGATTTGAATTAAACTATGATATGCATGGGTCGTATAATTTTTGGACGAAAAATAGAGGTTATTGAATGATGCCAGTTGGTCAATTAAGGTAGAAAATTAGTAACTGGCGAATGTAAGAACCTGATGAGAATGGTAGTTTGGTGGGCTGAGAAAATTTGTACATGCATATTTTCATACCCTTTCGGCCAATTTTATATGCCTTTCTGCTGAGTTTATATGCCTTTTTGCTGATTTTATATGCGTTTATAAAATCTTTTTTATATTCGGTTATGCACATTTAGATATCATTAAATCATTTGGGCTGCCGTTAATAGAAATAAGGCAGATTGACATTTAAAAAAAAATTTATTGCATTACATTTCATAGCTCATATCCTGATAAATTTTTAAATTATCGTAATAATTTAACAGTCAAAGAAAGCTTGATATAAACTTTCTTAAACTATCAAATCATTAGGATAGCTTCAAAAATTCATCGGAACATGAGCTGTGAAAGGTAATGCAATAATTTTTTTTTTTTTTTTTAAATGTCATTCTGCCTTATTTCTATTGACGGCAGCTCATTTTATTTTGTATCCTTAGGGCGTTTCAATTACCTCTCAATGGACTCAACCTACTAGCCATTCATTATGGGTAAAACATGCATTTTCTAGAATTATGCATATAATCTTTATAAATTCATATTATTCACGGTACTACTTATTAGCTTTAACAGGAAAATGCATACTGTATTTTAAGTTTTATGCAGGTGAATGCATGTATACAAATGTGTAAGAACCCATTTGTACAAGTTGCCTTTGATCTCACATTACCCAAGCAATTAACCATTATTTTTATTTATAATATTAGCTTTTATTTTTTTTTT
>QKWP01001900.1:2930-20971 GCA_003550325.1 Gigaspora rosea
AATAATAGCTAATTACAGGGTAAGAAAAATAAGTGTATAGAGCTAGTATTATGTGACGAATTGTGAAAGTAGTTTAAAATATTACTATTTTTCATTTTCGGGGTTTTTTTTTGGCATTTTTTTTATTTTAGGAAGTAGCAAATATGAGCAAATATTAGCAAATATAAGCGAATATTATAGTTAAAACAAAGAAGAAAAGAAATAATAGCTAACTGCAGGGTAAGAAAAATAAGTATATAGAGCTTGCATTATGCGATGAAGTTCGAAAGAGTTCAAAATATTACTATTTTTTTCGGTTTGTTTTTTTTCATTATTTTTTTGGATTTAGTTTTTTTTGTTTTTATTTTTTTTGTCATTTTTTCATTTTTTCGTAAAAAATGTATAATAATATATAATAAAATATATAATATTAATTAAAATATATTTTTAATTAAATATAATGTTTAATAATAATAATAAATAAAAAATATAAAATTTTATATTAAATTGCAAAACCTTGTGAAAATATGCGAAAACATGCAAAAATCTATAAAACATTTAAAAATAAGTATACTGTATAATAGTATTGTTATTCCTGATTTTTAATCTGATATCTATCGATTATTACCGATTATTATCGATTACTATCTTAATCGATAGTCCTCGTTATGGGGATTTAAATCGATTACTAACCAATAATGATAAAAATCGATAGTAATCCCTGTACAAATTTTGGTGATGTTCGTTCCTGGTTTCTAGCGTGACTGCGTTGTGCAGCTATCTTATTAAATAAATAAGTCAATCAGTTACATATAAAAAAAATAATTAAAAAAATAGCTTCATGCAAGATATATTTTAAAGTTTATGTGTGATTTATTAGATTATTCTATGATATCCTAATATAACAAATCAAATGATTTATACGTATATATAATAATATAATTATGCTTGATAGTGCATAAAAGTATATATTTGCTGCCCAAAAAATTGCAAAATCTAAATATTTATTCTTTGAACATTTTCTAATCTGTTAAATGGAATCCGTTTAATTATATAAAACAATAAGAATCACTATTCTAAAAATCCAAGCCTGTTAACTATCGTGAAATAATCTGTAATATAGGTTTGTTACAATTTATCATAATCATAATAGTTGTTACGAACCTTTGTTATCCAGCTTTTTAAACACATTACAGCCCGTGCTGAATCTGGTACAAGATTACTTCTAATTTTTGTAATAGTATGTGCCACAATTGAAAACGCTCATTTGCTTGGAATGCTAGTTCCTTGAATAGACAAATAATTTCTTGCCATTTTATTAAATGTGAGAAAATCCTTCTTGAACTTATACCACTATTTATGTGAGTTTTTTTTCTATAGCAAGCGGAAGGACCAAGTATCGTTCTAATTTGTTTTCTACCGGTGCGTTATTTCTTTGTTGTAAAAAAGATTCAAAAAATAAATGTTGTCTATTTTTTTTTCTTGATTTGTTTTTTTTGCATTGTAGTAAATATCGTTGCAGGTGTTTTTTTATAGCTTATATATATTCGCGCAGCTTATTTATAGCAGCTGATCGTGCTTCACATGTTACGAAAGTTTTTAATTTTGAGTATGGATTAAGCAAGGTGGGTAATATAGTCGATTCTTCAATAATGTTGTACTCTTCAAGTTTGTGCATTATTGATTGTGCTATATAATATTCATTCTCTTCATAGTCAAAAAGATATTGATCAAGGTGATGCTAAAGCCCAATAAACACAAGACGAATGTCACTAATAACTGGATAGGAACTAATAGACAACAATAATGTTGCCTGGTAAATTAGTTCAAGAAGCTTTATCATTGCATCTACTTGCACCTATTCACTTTCATTAAACCAAGAATCTTCGAGCTATTTTTTGTCCTTTGCAACTAAAAAGTCTAACGTGTCTTTTATTCTATTAAAGTTTTGCAACATTAGGAATGTACTGTTTCAGCATGTTTTGATATTAAGCTTTGGCTTTAAGTATTCAACTTCTTGTATAGCAAATATTTCATAAACTATTATATAGTAATTGGGAGTGACAGACTTTTTTTATAAAATTTCTAACTTTTTCAATAATTATGGTTTCGAGCTATATTCCATGTTTTACTGCGATATTTAAGATAAGCACTGCACACTGATAATGCATAAATTCATTATGTTCTGAAGATAAAAAGGCCTCTTGTAGCTCACACTCTGCGACAATCATGCCTGCATTGTTATTGGTAGTAAGTAAAGATAGGCATATGCATGACTGCATAACTTTGGTCAAAACATGCATGCATGCATGTGCATGCTAAAAAGAAAAAATTTTGCATTTTGACCATTTTTAGTGGTAAGTCCAATAATACTTCATGCGATTTTAAATTTATTGAAAAGTATTAAGAGCAAGTCTTTGATATGCATACCATAATGATGATCAGAATAATGTATTAAATCAAGAAGAAAGCTTTGTACTTCCCAATTGTCATTAATATAATGTGCAGTTATGCCCTTGATTAGATATAGCTGTCTATATATTGCATGTAACTGAAACCATTGCATTAATATTTTTAAGTAAATTTATTATTTTTCTTGTGTATCTTCAAACTGACTCATTATTTCACTACTTAATACTTGTCGGCATTAAACACGATAACGTGGATCAAAGATGCTAAGCATTTTTCTAAAGTATTTATTGTATACAATGAAAAAAGATAATTGGCAACATACAATAAAATTAGGCACCTTTCTAGTAATTTCATTTATTCAGTTTGTCTCTTTTGGTGTATATAGTATAGTTGCAAAACGTAAAAGTGTTTGCTGTCTCAGGGAGATATTTTTTTGATGTTTATTATTAAGATAGATTGCAAAAGTTCCTGTTGTGTTGCTTGGTTTTCATTTCTGTTTGCAAATATTGCAAACTATTGCAACTACTTCTTTATTTTTATTTTTTTTTCAGAAAAAAATTCCCACACAATAGAGTGTGTTGTCTATTTCATTTTGAAACACTTTTACTTGGTTAACAGAAGTGTCATTATTACTTGAATTAATAGTAGGGTTTACCCTATCACTATTAGCAATGCTTGTATTTTTTTATTATCAAGAGTAAAACTTATCTTCATTGTCAAAAGCAAAGCCAATATCATCATTATTATCAACATTGAAGTCTATATCTTCATTATCAACAACGGCATTATTCTTGAAATTAATATCCTTATTAGTCTCTATACCAAGAACTGTATCTTCACTATTGTTAGTAATATCCAAGTTATTACAAGTTTCTTGAGATATTATGGCAAGGTAGAATTCCGTGGAAATTTGTCGACTATTAAATTTTTTTTTTTTAAAAAAAAGTTATAATGTTCGAAAGGTTAATTGATTAAATATTTGCAATACTTTTTGTATTTAAGAGTTTTTTTTTAATTGTACTATTACAGTATTACCACAAATTGTCAAAGTTCTTATTTTATACTATTAACACACTATAAAGGGGTACATAATGTTATTTATGGATGCCCCCTAACGTGTCAATTACAAATTATAACATCATAGACCCGTATAGTGATTTAAGCCAGCTAATGCAGCTGCAGCTAAGCTGGCTTGGCCAGCTAAGCTAGCTGATATAATGTGATCGACTGGCTAATGTGACTAAAAGCTAACTATTATAAGAATCTGATAAATTCTAAAAAGGAAAATAAATGGACTTAAAGTACAGGCCAAATATCACGAAATATTCTGAATACAGGCCAATAGTTAGCCATTATCCAGCCGCTTAGCTAATGATTTAGTCAGCTAGCTAAGCTAGCTGACTAAAACTATGGCTTAAATCACTAGACCCATATGTTCAGAGATGATAATTTTTTGCATTGCACAGAATGCTACAGAAAACACGAAATAGGGTGATGAATACAGAAAATGTTATAGTTACTGCAAAATTGTTGCAGAAAGTGGGGTAGGTCAAGTGCATGACTTAGTTTCTGATCTATGATTGGCCTGGGGCTGCTAACCAAAAATGGGGATTACTTAAAGCCAGGTTAGGGATGTTTTTTTTTATGCAGGTTAAGGTTCGCAGGTTATATAAATATCAACAATGAAACTTATACAATATGTTAAATCAAATATGTAGCTTCCGTTCTGTAAAAACTCAAAATAATGGGCATGAGCACTATTTCAAAACTGAATCCTTTAAAAATAAAATGCTTAGTTTTGAAATAACGCCCATGGGGCATCAAAATAATGTGTAAATGCCCGTTATTTCAAGTTTTTACAATAAGAAGATATTGCAATGTATAAAAATCCAAAGGGAATATTGAAGATATGAGATATTAAAAAATATTTTAGATACTAACCGGCAAAATTTAATTTATTATTTTTATTACGCTTTATAAAATTTTTTATACATATTTAAGTTTTTTCATTGAAAAAATTTTTTTTATATTTTTGACAGTAAATTTAATAAAAAAAATATTGAAGAAACCACACAGAACCTATCATAATACCACAGAAACTGTGCAGAATTTGTTAATTTTGTTCGCCAAATTGGTATTTTAGTATAGACAGAATTGACCCAATAGCATCGCAGAAAATCATTGTCTCTGCGTATATCTAGTGCACTATATATACATGTGTATATATATAAAAAAAAACCATCTAAAGTATTTTGCGAAACAACCACAATCTATACTAAAATTTGATATTTGACTTGCATGCCAGAACTATTAACTACTATGAATCTCTACCAGTAGCTTCATACTCAAAGAAAAAAGGCCCAAAAAATGACGATACTAAAAGCGGCAAGACCTATCAACAAAGGTTTTAATGACAATATTAAGGCAGTGAACATGCTTGTGAAGGCTCCAATGAAGATGCTAAAAGTGACAATACTCGCCAACAAAGACTTCAACAAGGCCGTGAAATCATGACCATGAAGGCTCCGACGACTCGAAGTGATTTGCCTATTATACTAGCAAAAAAAAAGAATTGATGAAAAAAAGAAAAAATAATGAGAAACCACTTAAAGTGACTTCTCAAAACGATACTAAAACAACAACCTCACACCAGAACAAGTCCCAAAAGCTAAACCTACAAAAAAAAAAAAGGTTAGTTCAATTTGAGAAAAGAAAAAAAAATGGAAAAAACTATTGTACTTATCTTACAAGAATACAGTTCCAGATAAGCAAAGCCGAAAAATATACTAGAAATTGTTTCAAGATCAGAAAGAAATGTTAGTTAAAAAAAAATCAAATAAACATTGGCAAGGCTTACTTACCAAGAAGTACACTGAAGAAACACTCAAAGGAGGAAACAAACCATCAAAGACGAAAACTCAACAACCAAACGAAAAAAATCTAAAATGACATCATCAAAATGATAAAAACCTAAAATCACAAACGAAGACACCAAGCTTGAAATTTCCACAACAACAGCCCCAAAATAACAAAAATCTAAGATCACCAAAGACGAAAACTCAACAACCAAATGAAGAAAATCCAGATTCTCCACAAACGACGTTATCGAAATGGCAAAAACTTAAAATCACAAACAAAGTTACTGAAACAACAAAGCTTGAAATTTCTACAACGACAGCCCCAAAATGACTAAAGCTATATCCAATAAATGCAACATTTATTACAACAGCTCTACTAACTCCACTGCTCAGTTTTCTAGTAAAACAAATTTACTGTACAAAAGAAAGAAAGTGTTATTCAAAGTAAAAAACAAATCTAGATTAAAAAAAACCTAATCTAAATCAGATTAGGAGAATCCTTTGCAAACACACCAAAGAAACACAAGAATACCGATGACACCAACTGCAACTTTAGCGACAGCACCAATGATAAAAAGTAACAAGCTAAATAAATAAATTAAAAAAATAAACAAATCAATAAAAAAAAGATAATCTATACTTATTTATTCAGATCTGGCAATACAGGGTATGATTGTTCGACCTTGTATTGGAATATATAAATTTTAAATCATGTGACTTTCTCAACCTCTGATTGGTTAAATAGGTTAGAAATATATAAGCTATATATCTCTGACCAAAGATGTCTAGAAATTCCCAAGAATATTATATTAAAAAATTAAATAAAGTTTTATAAAAAATTTTCTTTAAAAATATTATATAACTTTTTGTAGGCAAATTTTCTTGCACATGCTTAACAAACGAAGAGATAAAATTATTATATATATATATAGTGAAGCTTTAATCTAAGTTTGACAATTTGGCTTAATCCAATCAATTTAGATATCCAGATTAGAGATTTTTAATCAAATTGGTTAAAGAACTTGAATATCAAAGCTAAGGATATACTTAAATATTTACTTTAAATATAAATAATCTAATACAAATTTAATTTGAATTTGATAGAATCCAAATAATCTATCAAAAATAAAATTAAAATAATTGTTAATTTTAAAGCTATATATTAAATAGAATTCTTTATTACTCAGGTTTATATACTAATTTGGAATAAATTTAAATTATTTTATTATAGATTTAAATAGAATTTTGTTATAGCTTATATAATAAATAATTTTAAAAATTTAGTACTAGTTGGACATATTGGACCTGGACTATATTGGACCTGAACTATGTCCAAGCATATGTCCAATGTCCAATCCAGTCCAATCATATTAAAATTAGATAGACATATATCCAATGCCAATACTGAGTAACTCTATCTTGCAATTGTTGGCCTTGGCTATAGTGACAATTACCAAAGCATAGGTAATACCTGTGTATGTCAGGGAATGCTCTACCAAGCGTTCTATGAGGATAAATTATTCTAAGAGGATATCGTTAGCATCTGAAACTAACCTCAACTAACTAATGTATTGGAGGAGGGCTGTACTGGTGATCCAAGTAGGATTGGCAGGAGGAACAGGGACCAGAGAGTTTAAATAGGCAATCCTCTAGTTGGGTTGTAGGTAGGGCTCCTACCGAACCGGACCGAACCGAACTTTTGTCAAGTTTGAGTCTGGTTCGATTTTCGAACCGGACTCAAACTTTTTGTTTCAAACTTTTTAGTCAAGTTTGAGTTCGGTCCGGGTTCGGTCTGAAGTTTGCAAACTAGTTCGGAGTCTGAATAGTATATTAAAGATGCCTGATGAAATGTTTTTTGCAATAACGAAATGGTTTCGTCATGGTTTCGTCATGACGAAACCTTGACGATTGATGAAACCCCCGACGATTGACGAAACCCCCAACGATTGACGAAACCTATGATGAATTGACGAAATCTATGACAAATTGACGAAATCTATGCCGAATTGACGAAACATATGACGAATTGACGAAATCTTGACAAACCTTTAACAATTGATAAACCTTGATAAATCGATTCAGGAACCCTTAGCATAATGATCTTGAATACACTAAACCTTAAATTGTTTCAAAAGAATGTTATTTCATTATAAGGTTTCATTGGCTTTTTTCTTTTTCTTCTTTCGCATGTTACGTGTAAATTTTATGTCGGGTTGATCCGGAATAGTCAAAATTGTGCACGCGTTTATTTTCGTCGATTCCGGATAAATCCGACATATATTCCGAACATGTGCGAAAGAAGGAAGAGAAGCGAAAATACTTGAAACCAATGTTTAAATCGACCTTGGTGCACTAATTAAAAATGACGGGAACGAAATGTTACATATAATGAGCACCAATCTATAGCTCTAGTCTCCAACAACAACACCTTAACCCTAAACTTCTATCTTTACGCGCTTTGTTTATTTACAAAATTTAATTTCCTTTTTTGATTTGTTATTCGTAAATAACGATGGATAACGAGAATGTAATGAATATATTAATATATATATATTGTTATCCAACCTATATTGATTCTCTATCGCTGCTATGAATTATGCATTATCGCCTGTTCTGTGAAAATATCGTTTTTTAGCTCTTATCGTTATTGACCGCGACTTTCCTATGGAATTGCCTAAAATGTTAATTAGGTTATATTCTTTTGTTGGTGATACTATATTAGACCCTTTTACAGGTTATTAAAACACTTTAAATTTTTATAAACGCGGTAATTAACTCTATCTTGTATGAAAATAACTCATCAGGTTTCGTCATATGTTTCGTCAATTCATCATAGGTTCGTCAATTCGTCATAGGTTTCGTCAATTCGTCATAGGTTTCATCAATTGTCAGGGGTTAAACCACAAAAAAACCTTTCGGACCTTTTCAAACTTCGGACTAGAAAGTTTGAAGTTTGATTCGGTTCGGTTCAATAGGAGCATATTCGGACTCAAACTAGTTTGCAAACTTCGGACCGAACCCGGACCGAACTTATAATTGAGTTTGAGTCCGGTTCGAAGTTTGAAATTGGTAAAATCTAGAGTTCGAGTTCGGTTCGATCCCGGACCGAACTCGAACCGGACCGGACCCGAACCGAACCTAGGAGCACTAGTTGTAGGTATAGCAACTAGTGTAAAACCTTTGGGTGGACTACTTAAATTAAACAACCAAAAGTTGTATGTGTGGCTAGTTGTATTCTTATCTATGTAACAAATGTCGGGGCGCCAAAGAGGACTCCTTGATCCACAGGCTTGAATAAAAAAAACCTATCACCCTTTATAGTGGGAACTTTAAAAAAAAAATAATAAATTCCTTTAAATCAAAAAAAAAGATCAAATATGACCAAATAATTACAATATTAGTTAACTTTATCAATTATGTAATAAAATCTAATTTAAAATATAATCAAAATTTCATATTAGTATAGATTTTTCAGGTTTAAGCATAAATTGCATAAATTGATTATTTAACTAGAAAATCAGGATCTAATAAAAAGTCCAGGGTCACCCACATATTCGTATTAATATTTATATTCATGGTTGCATTCAAGTTGACTGAAACTATAATAGCCCTCGCTACGGGACAATTAAATGATATGAATCTAAAAACGTTCCAGTCCCATGTACCCTGGAAACACCAATGAATTGTACAAGTTAGTGGTCGGTTCCATTACTATACCGAGAGTTCACTATGGCTTGTATTTGATAAATTTAAGAAGCTGTTAAATCACGTTTATTTTATTTTTAATAGTTGATTGCTGATCCATTTTTGCCCAATAAAAAAAGAGATTCCAGTTACGTTTTGATTTCCTAATTTATATGTTTATACAAATTTTTATCCATGTGATTATAGCGGGAGGCGACTGTGGTATTAAAAATTCGAGATTAATCAGTTTATGTACTCTTTGTCTCATTATTACTGTATTATCGCTATTCTTCCTGTTTACGAAATAATTTAACGATTTAATTATTAGTTTGAGAATAGATGAAATGAGATATGGACTATGACATATAATGCACCCATTCCGAGTTCTCAACAACTTGTCCAAATTAGGAGTATTGTATGACTAATCTTTTTTATGACAGTCAAATAATAAAATGACTAAATATTAGTGAATGATGTCATTTTGAGAATTATTTTCAATGTTCATTTTTGTACCACGTTGATTGTGATAAAAGGAGTGAAAAATTCTCCTATATACTCAACCTCGTCTTCCTATTCTCATGCCTTTCGGTCTGAAGGCACTTGTGGAAAGATCTTGTCATCATTAACAAGCAAGTATCTTCAACAAAAAACACAAAATTTCTGAACACGTTATTTTTTTTTTTTTTACGCATTAGAATAAGTTTCTTCTAGAATGGAAACGTGTTTTAGAAAAAAAAAACGCGTCATGGTCAATTTTTTTTTATATTAAGTTGGCTTTCGAACTAGTCTGACATAATTTATTAAATTTCAGTCATTTCTCGAGCTTCTTTGTAAATAGAAATGGATCAATCACAGCCAAAAATAAATGGGGTCTCGGCCAAAAAGAAGCGTAATAATTCAGGTGTGTATATACCATGGGATTTTGAAATTCAAATTTATTTGCTATTGATTTTCAGATAAGGGCGTTACTATAGATGAGATAGATCAAAAGGTTGGTCAAAATTCCTTGACCATCAGAGACGGAAAAATTCCCATGGAATCGGCAAAACAAGCTGCTGAGACAGAATCAATTCTCAATGTGGCCGAAAACGATGACTTTCGTGGCAATTCAGCAATTCCTAACGATTCTATTGAAAACAAAGTTCACTGTAAGGCGGCGAACACCATGAAGCAAGCAGAAGCTTTATCTATGCAGAATATTTCTATGTCTGATCAAATCAAGCATAATACGATCGCACCGATCTCGAATGTTGAACAAGTTGAAGATCTGCCAGCAACTGCTGTTAAACAAGACATCGTAGCTGTAACTCATAATTCGGAACGACCAGAGCCGATTACTAATAACGAGCAAGATGAAATTTCACTTCAATCTGGGTCTCAGGGTCAACATAAGCGTGGTCTGCCAGCGGGTTGTCTTTTTGTCGCAAGGTGTATATTTGGCCGTGTGTCAAATTTAAATTTAGAAAAATTTCAACACCTATTTTAAATTTTAATTATCAATGTATAGTTTACCAACCAACAAAAAGGAAATTGAGCTTCAACAAGCTGTTGCGGACCATTTCCGTAAATGGGGTGCGCTTCTCAATGTCAAGGTTTTGTTCGACTGGTTAAATCGGCCTTATTCTTTCGTTCAATTTGAGGTATTAGATTTATTTTGTTTACTTTGGTTTTTTGATTTATCTGATTTATTTGTTAGTGTATGCTTTATGTCACGACGCGCTTGAAATTGATTATTTACGCGTTTAATGTTTAGAGCATTGAAGATGCACAACGAGCCTTGACTGAAGCACATAATTCAATTGTCGATGGACGTCACATTCGCGTTGAAAAAGCAAAAGTCAATCGAACATTACTTATTGGTCGCTTTAGTCGCGATATGAAAGAAGATGTAAGCTGAATTTATTATTCATTACTATCACCTTTTCCATGCTAATTTGCTTTCTTAATTAGGATATTACAAAATTTCTTGAGCCTTATGGAGCTACTGAAGACATTCATATTTTAAAAGATTTTCGAACCGGTCAAAGTCGTGGATGTGCATTCGTGAAGTTCTGTTATCGTGAAGACGCCATTAGCGCATATATGGTATATATGTTTTTTTATTATTCATTTATTTATATAAATTTAACCATTGGGAAATTTTTTTTTTTTTTAATTTCATATTAAAAGAGTTTGCGCCGGACCTCATCATACGTTATTGAATGGGCAGCAAATCTTGAGAAAGCAACACCTGGTCCTGGTGATATAGATAAAGGCACTATATTTGTTGGACAAATTAATCCAGAAGCTGTAACTAAGGATGTGCTTGAGCAAAAATTCAGTCGTTACGGCGAAATTAAAGATCTTCGATTTGTTACTATAAAGAAACCTGGACCTACTGGTCGCATGAGTGGTATTCGTTGTTCTAAATATTTTCAGTGATAATTTTATTTATTCAATTAATAATTAATATAAATGCTTTTTCTGTTTTTGAGTACGTTCGGCTTTTGCTTTCATTCGTTACGATGACGAAAATGCTTCAACAAAAGCAATTGAAGCCGAGGTAAATATCAAAAATTTAGAATGAATCTGAGTATGTGAAAATTAATGCTCTATTTTTCATAATAGAACAACACCAAATATTTTGATAGAATAATTCGTGTTCAGTACCGGGAGTCTCCTGAATACCGTAATTATCAAATTCAAATACTACGACAACAGCTCGAAGTTCGGCAACGGGCATTACAAGCTGTTTCTTCCTATGGTGTTTCGGACAAATCGAACAATGTTCGAATGTCTTTGAGACCGCCAGCTTTGTCGAAAGCTGCAGTTGAACGTGTTTCAGGAAATGCCGCCCATAAGCCATCATCAAATCGTAACCGTTATATTCGTCCTACATCCGTATCAAATGTTGGAACTGTAGGTGGTACTAAATCTTTTGACAGGTTTTCAAGTTCTAATCGTCGAGGTAACGGCAGAAAATCATCAATTAAAAATAAAGGACTTAATCCTAGCTTTGATACGCATTATGCAACTATGAATATTATAAACGGGTATATGTATGAATAAAAATATTCCTTTAGTTATATAAACGAATTAGTTAACTAATTATTTTGTTTATTGATATAAGGGCCCCTTCAATGGTGAGATGTTGCGGTTATAACAATCGATTTAAATGTTTATGAATTTGTAATTTTTAACGCGATTTTATAGGCACCGTTTGATCTGTCAGCAATGAATATACATCCACGTGGAATCACTCAAGGTTTTAACAACATTCCTAATGGTATTTAATTTAATTAGTTAAATAAGTTGATTTATAAAATTTTTTATAACATTAAAATTTTGATTCATTTTGCTAGATTTAAACTTTCCACCATTAATCAATACACCAGAAGGTCTTGTTTATCCTTATGCGCCACCATTTGCTTGGTTTGGGCATGATAATTCAATTGGTGATGATCCACATGAAAACCCAGCAACATTGCCTCATCCAATACTACCCGGACCATATGTTCATCAACATTGTCCCCCATGTGTGCCAGGAGAGCGTGATGCATATGTTAACGCTTATGGTCATTTACCACCACCATTTGTTTTACCTTCAATGATGCCATTACCAGAGTTCGGTCTAGAACAACAATTTTTTGGATACCCAATGACCGCTCCACAGCCACATAGTCTTGTTTCTGGTACACGTTCTCTACCTATTGTAAATGGTTCTAGTTCAGAACAAACGAATTGTGAAACTATAAATAGTGGCTATGAAACAGATAATGAACTATCTCATCTAGAAGATCAACAAATTGTTGAAAATGTTGGTGAAACAGATGAAAATGATGTTCCTTATGAACATAGTAAGGATGAGGTTGTTCATGTTACTTAAGTTCAATTTGAAGCTCGAACAATGGATTCTTACATTAATAATTTTAAAGCGATAATTCTGAATTGTAAAAATTCGCATGATGTATCCATGAATTTTTTAGCGGTAGTATGTATATTGTTATTCACTTTCGCTCTTTGTTTCAGCAATGGTCTAATTAAATCTGGCTGAATGAAGCAATATAAATACAGTATACCGGTCAAAAGTATAAATTCGCTTAAATTTCAGATTTTGAATGGTTTGTTTTTATTGAGTAGGTTTTATGCATAATTAATTAATCTAATTTAAAATATATAAATAATATTTAGGATTTTATTTTGGGATATTATGTAAAGGTGTGACTTTTAAAATACTTTCTATATTAGCTATGTCAATGTAAAAAAATGAGTGATATAAAAAAGTTTTTTGATAAAAAGAATTTTTAAATGTTTTTTAAATTAATTAATAGTTATTATAAAATAAAACTATTAATATGTAAATTGTTTGGGATATAAGTTATAAATTAGTTATATATAGTGTTATTTTTTTTATTTTTTTATTTTTTTTGATATATTAATAGTATTTTAAAAATACACAACATATATAACATCGCATATATAGTAAATTAATTTTATTAAAATAGTATTGATTTATATACAAATAGTATTAATAAATAATGCTAAAATATAATGTTAAATTTTTAATTAAAAATTAAATATTAGATATAAAAGAATTTAAAACAAATACTTTTTGTAAAAATAATTTAGTTTTGATTTTTAAAACTAAAATATAACTTATATATAATAAAAATTATGGACAAAACTCTTTCCCGTACATCTGTAAATCCTAAGTAAACAAAAACAGTATAGTAGGAAAAGAGGAAAATCGTAACCAAAACGTATTAAATATATAATTTTATTAACTAAATAATTAATTAATTAACAACAACCAAGAAGAACTTTAAGCCAGTGAACAAACTGAGTAAAAAGAGGAAGGGAATGACTATAACTAAAGGGTCTCTAACAACAACAGACGGAAAAGAGGGCCTTTGGCCCTTTCAAGTTTTTGAACTCGATATGGATCCAGATGAGGAGTTTGAGGCAGTTCAGAAAAGCTGTAATGAAAGACTAAACAATCATGTTGAAGGAAACGGTGTAAAGAAATTAAAGAGTTTTCACAAAGAAATAGAAGTTGATAGTATGGAAAACACACAAATGGACTCAAACATGCAAATTGATGAAATGACATCATTGTCACAACAAACGACATCAGTAACTCAGCCGACAACAACAAACAACCAAATCCGGGGTATGACGTCATTAGGATTTCAGTTGATCACAACAAACGACCAAATCGAGAGTAATACGTCATCAATAATTAATGTTCTGGAATCATCAACAGAAAAACAACAAACCTTGTCACGTGATGAGGTCATTAGCGATAACGAAGGAATAGTTAACAATATGAAGGTAGAAGAGGAAATACAACAAAAAGGAACTGCTACAGAAATGGTAGATAAAATTCAGAACGAAAAGAAACAACAACCACTCTTATATAGTACGGTAGTAACAGGAAGAAAGAACTTGGATAAGCAGCAATTAGAAGAAAGACGAAATAAAAGTAGAGTTTTAAAAATCAAAGTTTGGAGGGCGAAGAGTAAAGAGATTAAAGATTCGTTTAATTCCAATGAATGGAGCATAGACAAGATAATCGAAGCTTTCAAGTCACAAGAGTCAATTGTGAGTTTTGTAAAACACAAGTTGGAAACTAAAACAACAAGTATGGAAATACTACCAGCTATCGGGACCAAGCTAAAATATCAGGGTAAGGCTTTCTTTAGATGTTTTACAAATAGATACGAGACACGTCCAGCACATCAAAATGAATTCATGCACTTACTGGGGAGAGCTACAGTTAGATACAAACAAGCTTATAGGGCATACATCATTAACAAGAAAAATAAAGACCAGATCTACGATAAATTGAGAAAGAAATTGGGAATCAATTTTCTGACTAATACTGATTTTATCATTTTGGATGGTTTTGAGATAATGCAATTGATATTTTTCGTGGCGGGTTTCGCAAGATTACAGAATAATTTAAAATTTGAAGAGTTGAGAAAGAGAATAAATGAGTTGAAGAGTGACTTATTGATTCAACTACCGGAGCATTATGATTTGATTCCGAAAGAGATTAGAGAAGCTTTAGAATACACTTTACCAATTCGGGACAGAAGATTCACGGGTGAAGTTGTGAGTGGTCTGAGAGGGATATATAAATTTGATCGATTACCGGAGTCATACATAGAAGATTCAAGAATACTGATCTCGAGTTATCCAAGCGAACTAAGAGAGGAATTTAAAAAATTTTTCCTGTAACAGATAGAGCTGATCTAAAGAAGGTTAAGGATTGGAAACAGGATTTAAGAAAGTTCTATATTTTCTTTCAATTACCAGAATCATTTTTAGACTTACCACCAAAGAAATTGGAGTTGCCTTTGACCTATTAGGAGTTGACACTGAGCTTGAGAAGAATGTTTCCTTTCTGCCCTAAAAATAGTGAAGACTTCAAAGAACATGTGAACAAACTGAGAAAAGTCTACGCATTCAAATACCTCCCAAATGATTATGTGATTAATAAGAAGAGGTTACCTGAGAATCCAAGGGATTTGAAAATCAATGTTAAGGAGGGTTTCCCGATAAAAAGTAGAACTGAGGCTTTGAATTTTATAAAATTTATCCCGAGTTATTATAGAATACCAAATCCAATGCCGGCGAAATATATAGAGGTAAACTATACACAACTAGAAGACCTACCTGAAGAGTGGGAGGAGGTGAAGAAGGTGAATTTAACGGTCCCGATTACAAGCACGAAAGAGTTAAGAATAGCAGTTCAGGCTCTAAGAGAACACTATTTCTTCCATAAAGTACCGGAAGATTGGATTTGTATCCAAGATGGAGATAATAAAAACGAAGTGGATTCAGAGATAAACAGCTTCCCAAACGATCTTGAGAAGCTAAATAAAGATTTAAAACAAAAAGAACCAGAGTCCCATTGGTCTTTTCCAATAACCTCACAAGACAAAGTACCTGAAGCGCTGGACTACCTAAGGGAAAAATATCCATTGGGTACTATACCTGAGTGGATCTTTGAAACAGAGGAACTACCTGAACCAAAGTGGGATATATTTGATGAACAACAAATCACAAACGAAGTGGTGGAAGATGTTGAAATGGACAATACTATTAATCATGATGAACAATAATAACAATAATACATTAGAAAACGAGACGCAATTAAAAATAAAAAAAGAAAAAACAATTAAAAACAAAGAAATGAAAAAAGTTGAAAAAACAAAGATAATAGTAAGAGGAAAAATAGAAGTTCTGTCTATTTCAACATTAAATGTACAAGGCTTGAATGTGCCATTAAAGAGACAATTAATTTTCAAGTACTTGAACAAGGAGGATATAGATATTGTGAGCGTAACAGAGACCAAAATTGGCACAAAAGGAAGATTTGAGAAGATCATTGCTCAATCAGTACTATTATGTATACACGGCGGCAACCCCAGAAGATTTAGGTTTAAAAAGGGAATCGGCAATGGGAACTGCATTACTCATCAAACCTTATCTAAAACATTACATACACAACATTGAAAGCTATTTGGGAACAGCGATTATGATAGATTTCTTCCTACCTGGAAACTTGAGAACAAGAATAATATCGCTATACCTATCATCAGACAAAATAGAAATATCCCTTAAAATACAAGATAAAATAAAGAAATGGATTTCAGATGCTAACAAGAGAAACATGAAGATAATAGTAATGGGAGATTTCAATAATAATATGGCAAGGGCAGATAGTAAAAAAAAACACCAATTTTTAAGACTATGAGTACGAGTAGGATGTTAAGCTTATTAGAAGTAAACAAAATCCAGGATTATACATAGAAAAGAGATCAAATGGAGTCACAGATTGATGATATATGGACATCGGAGGAGATAGTTGTAGATACGTCCTATCCGATAATAGAAGAAGTGGAGCCTTCGGGAAGTGACCATAGAATGATAAAAGTACAATGGAAGCTAAAGAGGAAGTTTGAAGCGATAAGAAGAAAGAAGAAATCCAGAAAAGTCTTTAAGTATAGTGAAATGGATGAGGATAAATGGGAGGACTTCAAAACTGAAATAAAACGAAAAATTGAAGCATTAGAAATAAAAAAGATAACGGATAAAGCTTCCCTAAATAAAGCTTAGCACAAATTATATATCGCCATAAAACACTCAGCTGAGAAACATATCAAGTGGTTAAAGATACACAATAACTATTTCGGGGCGAGAACAAAGAAGGCATCAGAGCTACACCAAGGATTAGTCAAGATAAATAAACTTATAAGAAATTTGAAAGAAATAAAATCACATTCTCCACTTTCCTATAAAGAAGTAACAAAAAGGTTTAACAAGAAGATAGTTTCTCTGACAACGAAGTTGGGAATAGAAATTATCAATATTAAAGAACAAGATCTCTAGAGCGAAAATATTAAACAATTAGTAGAAAGTATAATAGAGTTGAGGAAATCCATATACGTAACAAGGCAAATAGAAAACAATAGCGAAATAAGAGAAGAAATCAGCCTAGCAGTAGAAAGAAGGCAAAACAACTTTCAAACTAATACTAAAAAAATGATAGATAGCATCTTAAAAAGGAAAAGAAACAGAGTCACATTTGACAATATAATAAAAGCGGATGAAGTGATCACTGACGAGAAAGGAATTAAAGAAGAAGTCGTAAAACATTTTAAAAATTGGACTAAACGTAACCCAACGGATGAAGAACACTAGAAATTGTGGGAAAAGGAATACGATTCGGTTTCATCTATCGCACAAGAAGATTATGAAGGATTAATCGCGACAATAGAGTTTGAAGAACTAGAGAATCTAATAAGTGAAGCACCAAATGGAAAAGCCAATGGAGAATCAGGAATATCAAACGAGATGATTAAGAAATTACCACTAGAAGCTAAAAAGATTTTTCTGGAAATATGTAATTTTTGTTTGGCTAAAGAGACAGTCCCGATCGCGTGGAGGCAAGAAGTAGTGTACCCTATCCCAAAGAAGAAAGACTTCGAGGTTGACTTAATACAAACCAGACCAATCACGCTAATAGAACACTCAAGAAAAATTTTTATGAAAATACTAACAAAAAGATTGAACAAGATTTTAGGACAGAAGAAAGTTCTTAATATAAGGAATAACTCAGCT
>QKWP01001900.1:23816-61307 GCA_003550325.1 Gigaspora rosea
AAAAAAAAAAAAAAAAAAAAAAAATTGAATTGAATTATTGGATGGCTAGAAATTTTAAATTTTATTCATAAAATCTACATACCGGTAGCCTCTTAAGGTCATTTTCAAGGAACAGACCCCATATTGTATAATTTGACTTATAATAAAACAATTAATGTCGCGGCTGAAGCTGGATATTTTAATATAAAAATTTCTAAAATTTTTTGGATGCATTTCTTTTAACGGTTAGGTTAGGGTTTAGGGTTAGTTTTGATATTAAGTGGATTTTGGTAGGATTTATAATTTTAAATCGAGGACCTTAATTTCCAGCTTTAGCCATTTCCAGCTTCAGCCGCGACAATTAATAATTATCAACAAGATTGTATTTAAGAATATACTGTATTTGTAAATTAATAAAATTATAAGTTTTAATTTATTTTTAATAATATATATAGCACTAAAAAATTGATGAAATTTAACAAAAATATGATTTTTACTGAAACGTACCTATGAAGATGTTACATTATCTTAAAAAAATAGCTAGTTAATTAGTATGCGTGCTTTAAGTAAAAATGCTTTACGCCCCTAAAAACCCATCCCAAACCTTAACCCTAACCCTAAATACAAGCTCTAAGATGAATAATTTGAGGTAAAAATTTTATACACAAACTTATAAAAATTGAGAAAATTCGTAAAAATATATTAGGTGCAAAACCACCATAGGTGCGTTTTATAATAAATATAAAAATGATACCTAATTTTTTTAAAAAATATAAGTTATTAATAATGTTTTAATTATACTGTATCTATTATCGTTATCATATATAGTAATTAATACAGTAAGTATAAATACAGTAAGTATAAATACAGTAAGTATAAATACAGTATATATATGAGTGCCATTTCACTTTCAGAACAAACTTATCAAATTCTTAAAACAATTCCAGGTTTTCGCTTGCGGCACTCATATATTAATTAAAAATACTGTAATATTGTTATAATACAATGTTATAATATTTTCGATTAAAAAATACAGTAGTACCGTTACATTCTATTTCAAAAACATAATATTAAAAGTTAAGATTTAAAATATAAAAGTATTTATAATCAAAAATATTAATTTATATTATCCTGATATATAGTAAAATAATAAGCTTACAGTATTGTCGCGAAATAACAGGCATGGGCGTTATTTCGAGGTTCGGCCAGAATTAAGCTTAATTTAGGCCGAAAATCGTAATTTCACCCCTGCGCGCGTTATTTCGCGACAATACGGTAATTAATTTGTAGACTCAGTTTCTATAAATTTTTGAAAACGAATTTTAAAAGACGTTACTTTTAGGTTAAATGTATATAAAATACAAATAAATATCAATTAAGCAATTCTAATTTACAATTAAAGGTCATGAGTGTGTCTCATACACGTGGTGCGCGTTATTTCGTGACGCGCGTGAGTTATTTCGAAAATCGCCTATACTATTTTTAGGGGGCGCGATTTTCAAAATAACGCCCCTGCTTGCATATTTGGCTGGTAATATTGCAAAATAAATGATGCAATGCTGATATATTAAAAAAAATATTTTTCCTGTTTAGATTAATTATGTACTAGCTGCTAGCTTTTTAATATCCATGACTCGGGGTATCCGCGTCTAAAAAACATTCTTTATACGTACTTACCAGTAACAATATAAAATGAAATTAAATATATTATATATAGTAAATTCTTTATACTTACCAGTAACAATATAAAATGAAATTAAATATATTATATATAGTAAATTCTTTATACTTACCAGTAACAATATAACTGATAAAATGAATTAAATATATACAGTCGTACCTAGGGATGGTAAAGTCAGTCCAGGTCCGGTCTTGGTCCTAGGACTTGTAAGTACTATCACACGGACCTAAGGACCAGGTCCTCATATAATAAGTCCCAGAATTTATGCTCGACCAATAGGATTAAGTCCTTGGACTTAATTAAAATTCTTTGTTTACTGCTTTATTAATAATATTTTTAAGTTCTATATTAGGACCTATTGTGGACCTATGGACCTAGGTCCTAAAATTGGGACCTAGTCTTTAAAGACCAGGTCCCAAAGTCCCGGACTTAAGGACTTTGCCACCCCTAGTCGTACCCCTCTAAGTACATACCCTCGGGACCATAGTGAAAAAAAATGCAAATGTGGGTGCATTTAGAGGGATTAAAATTTATAATTGTTATATTATTTGGGACCAAGAGAGGTGTGCACTTAGAGAAGTTTTTCATATACCGTGCACTTAGGGGTGTGACTGTATATAATATACAGTATATAGTAAATAATATTATGAATAACTTATTTTTTAATTAGATCTTTATACTCGTAATGAATAAAATAAAATTAAATTGTATATATTCATGAACTTGAATCTTATTTTGGATGCATAGATTAATAATATTCTCTACTAAATTAACGCGAATAAACTGAAAAATAAATAGTAAATGTTCATGAACTTTGAATAGCTTATTTTAAATCATTCGTGTACTCCATGAATGCATCTGTTAATCGGGTCATACATATGCTACCTAGATAATCCGGGTTGAAAAGAAAAAACCATCTAAATTACATGAAAAATTATATTGCCACAATTAATGCAGAAAGAATATGATGATGGATATTTACGACTTTAATATCACAGGTAGAAATTATAAATATTTTCTAAATTTATTATGGCAGAAAACCTTTGTTAGATATTATCTTTTCCAACAGTTTTCTAAAAAAAAATTTTTCATAAACAAAACTTATGGTATTCTAAACAGAATTTTATTTATAACACATTCTATAACGATAAGATCAAATGTAACGTGACATTAAAGTAAAGGTAAGGTAAATAATTAACAAAGACCGTCTCTACCCCAAAATTTCGCAATGAATTTTTTTGTTAAAACACGAAAGGAGGTTTCATAAACAAAATTATGAGTTATTTGCAAAACGTCTCTATTTTCTTCGATTTCACGTTACATTTGATCTTACGATCTAATGGTTAATAATTCTATAGAATATTTGTAAAATTTGCATATCACACCAAAGGTTTTTGTAAGAATACTAGTAAAAAAGGTTTATTGGTCTACCCGTGTATCTTACCTTAAATTATTTCACATAATAAATTGACGTGTTCGAAGTAGGGATTGGAACCGTTATTCATTTAACTGCCTATAATAATTTATTTATTTTATACGGTTAAACGCGTAAACAATTTTGTAAATGATTAAAAACCGTTAACTTATTCGCTTAACCGTTTTTTAAATTTTTATACGATTAATGTTCGTTTAATGCCTCACATGGAGACAAATAAATATACATGTAGTAACAGGCAAATAGCATGTTATACGATTATACGATTACGATTAAAACGGTTAAGTGATTATACGATTATAAGATCATTAATCATGATTAATCGTGCAACTGTTAATTAGGCGACGCGATTAATCTCCAGCATAATTTTTCGCCCTAGTTTGAAGTTGCCACCTGCATGGAATTGCTACCTTAGCACCCGCACCTGCCTGAAATTACTATTTGATGAATGCAGTAAGTTTTTATTTTAGGAGCTTTATGTCTGTTAGGTGCGAATTCAAGTATTTAGGATGTAAAAAACTCCGAGTAAGTGGTAATTTTAAAAGCGGGGCATTCGTTATCTAAATTAATGGAAATAACCGAATAAAAACGACAAAAAATCTTCATTAACTTGAATAACATAGCTAAATACTTAGGAAAATAACTTATTTTTATTTTCGTTGTTTAAATTAATCATCAAATTATATTCCTTGTTGAAACACTAGAGGTGCAAGCAAAATTCGGAACATTGAAAAATGCCCAGGATACTGGATACTATACAAGGGGTATACTGAAGAGTATTAATAGTGAGTTGATCGTATAACGATCATTGATACTATTTAATGGGAATTCTTTTTCGAGGGGGTACTGTATGCAGAGCTGTACTGTACTAAACATAATTTTTTTCATTTTGAAAATTATAATTCCTTGAGTTTGACTTCTGAATAAATTTAACCAGCGACATATGATGTTTAATTAAATTTGATTACGTAGAATATAATCTGAATTGCCCAAGGTTAATTCAATAATTTATAAACTTAAAAAGCCCGATACCTAATTTCTTTTAGCAGTCCTCAAATAATAAATCATTGATTTTATATAATGTCTACAATTTGCATATCAGGTAAAAATTTTAGATTAAGGGAATTGTTTTTGGATAATAATATTAAGTGTTGTAATAACTTACCTGACAATGTAACTTAATTACATGTTCTCATGTAAGTTACAAATATAAGGTGTTAAAGCAGGCCAGCTTTAAGATTAATTTTGTCCAGCATTAAGATAAAATAATTCGAATGAGTATACTAATATAGAATGTTAAAGCGGGCTGGCTTAAGATTTTTTGGCCAGCATCAGATTAGTGTAACATACGTAAGTTACGCCAGTTAAAATTTAACTTACAAAAGTAAGGATAACTTTATACAACCCTAATTCATATTTTTCAACGAATGAATCATAAGGAAGTTAAAAAAAAAACTTTCATTTTTTAGAATAGTTTTAATCATAGTTATGGCATCATAGCTTACTTATTGACACTGAATTTTGTTTAACTTGAATGCAGTCAATCAATAAGAATCGCAAGATTAATTGATACTTCTATCCTACTAAATTAATTAGTAGAGGCATTATTTATATGATATATATCAGCGAATGTGTTTTACTGCATATCAAATGCCAAGAAATAATGTTAAAAAACCACTATTTGGTTGACAAATCATGGTTTCCAAATATCATCGCGTAAGTTAGCCAATCACAGAATTTTCTGAGTTGTGACTGTTACATTTAGTTTTATGATTTAATGGAGGATTCTCATTGGTCTGTATGTTAAAAAAATAATCCTCATTTCACCCGGCCGGAAAAAATAATAATTTGATCCCCATTTTATGGGATGTGAAAGCCGATTATGTGACCCAAACTTATAAAGTTATTACCTCATAATCAAACTGTTGTATGTTTAATTGAAGATCTGATAATAATTTTGGTGTGGATACGATTGGTTTTAATGTCTTAAGAATGTAACTCAAATCTTACGATATGTATTACAAGAATACGGTTGTGCGGATGAATATATTAATGATGATATTATAAAATAGTCGTTGCAACGCGTTCATTTTTAGTACCTGCAAAGAATTTTTTCAGCCACATCACATGAAAACTGTCCAATCAAGTAAGTAGTAAACGAATTTATTACATTAATTAACGTTTTACTAATTGTTCATTACGGGGTTTTCTAATTCAAACTCAATAGGGAAATAGCCTCCGGCCGTCAATTAATTAAACGGGAATAACTCATTTATTCCCCGCTACGAGGGAATAATATTCCCCGGATTTTTTCTCTTCGGCTCCGAAAAAATCCGGGGAATAAATAGTACTTATTTTAATAAAATTTTTGAGTAATTTAATTTATTTAATTGTTCAAAAATGTTCAAAGTGTCCAAACTTACTGTCCACAATTATTCCGTGATATCACTGACTATACTTACCATTTGGTTGTTTAGTAAAGTAGTGGTGTGTATCAGTATACTAAGTTAAATTAGCAAACACGTGTGTATGATTAATGAGGTCACAACTGCGTATAAAATAATAACATATTGTGTATAGTATGCAACGTGTATAAAATTCATACAAAAGAAAATTACCGGTAGACTTTGGGCCTTTAAACTTACAATATCGGGACCAATTCTGAATAATTTTATATGTCGAGTTCGTAATGTCATAAATTAAAAGCCGAAGCTTAATATCGTCTTTAATAATGAAAGCAATGACCGTAACAGTGTTTTTATTTTTATTTTATTTATTTATTTTTTTTTTTTAAAAAAAATCGGATTTAAAGTATAGATTACCCATCAATCAAAATGATGTTACCTTCGAATGATATTTAATTCTGACGAGAATTTACGACATAGATTAATAGCTTTTTCGAAGAAAGCTTTATTATTGGTAAAGAGGAAAATTTTTTTCGATTTAAATGAAAGTTTAATACCGATCACTGCGGATTTTGTTTCTCAAAAAACTTCTATGTGGCATATTATGAGCAAAAAATTCTAAGCTGCCACTATAGATATTAGACGAAACCTATTTACAAAAATGGGGGTAAGTCAATAGCATAACTTTTTTAATGAAATTTTTTTGAACCTTCAAACAAAAATAACTTAGCAAAAACTTAACCAAATTTAGTAAAAATTTTTTTAAATAAATTCTACAGTTTTTAAAATTGGTTTAAAAAAAATTTTTTATTAAATTTAATTAAGTTTTTGCTGGGTTATTCTTGTTTAAAGTTTTAAAAAAACTTAGAAAAAATATGATGCATTTCTACTGAAATGACAAATGATGATACGCCCAAAAGGATGAAGATTAAGCCCCTTGATGAAAAGTCGAAGCCCTAATGAAATGTTGAAATATTGAAGCTTTGGCAAAACCTCAATAAAGATATACGAAGCTATCTCACAAAAAGTATCAGTTCCATGATCACCAAGCCATTCATTCGATTTTTAAATTAAAGTAAATAACGATAAAATAATGACAAATTTCTTTTTTTAAATGTACAGGTTTATATACTGGTATATATGGCTTAGAGATAACAGGACTGATATAGGCTAAGCTTCGTAAAAGTTAAAAATGCGACTTTCAATTTTAATCAAGGTAAACTTTTTTTTGCTTATTTTTCTATTATTGACTATACAATGCCAAGCAAAATACTTAGGAGGTTTTACTAGTTTTTACTACCTTCAGTATCATTGATTTTGACAATTTCTAGTTTCGTCACGTTTCGACTTCAACAGCGTGAAACATCTAAGTTTCGCTTAGAAACTATAGCTACGTCAAAATATTCAGGACAAGCAATTAGAATGTTCGATTTTAGTTGCCCAAAAACTATTTTTTTTTAAAAAAATAAAATGAGCTTGAAAAACGCGCGTAATTATGCGTGTATATAGAAAATTAATTTCGTTACATTATATATAAGCTTATATAATATAAAAAAATATATATATTTAATAGACGTACGAACGTACATAATTCTGTAAAGATCTTGATTTTTATTAGAACCGTATAGGTACAATCCCGTAAAAAACAGTATAGCACGTATACAATCCTGTAAAAATCTCGATTTTTGTTAAATATTTTTTGTTACTGGCCTATACGTATTTGACATATTTTTATTATAACGATAAATAAATTTTTGTAGAATTTCGTGAGGTCCATATTAAATTATTTTGCAACTATACATATATATTAATATATGAGTATAGCATGCTAGTTTTATACGTATACTAAAATGCGATTTTTGTAGCATACACTACTGCTTCACTCAGTAATACCGGAATTTGACAGGGCGTAGGATCGATTTTACTATTACGTGATATTCGGAAACAAATCTTCATATTGGGTTAGAGTTTAAGGTTGGGTTAGAAAGGACTGTAGTATAGTAAACTAATAAAATTGGGGTCGTCTAAAGCCATGTACCAGTGGGGTGTGCGGTCAACTAAGTAAATCAAAACTATATGTAGTACCATATAAAAATTAAATATTGAAGATTTTTTTGAATTTATTGATCAGGAGAGTGATCAGATTAGTGATCGGGATTTTTAATATATATTTTAATAGTAAAGAATGACTTGGATGTTTTGGATGTCTAGAGCGAATCGATTTACTTTTTTCAATTATTTAGCATAAATCAATTCTTAAACATGTTTATAACAATGTTACGTTGAAAATTGAAAATTTTTTGACATTAATATTTAGATTTCAAGTTGACTCTTTACAAAAATTCTGTTTCATATTGTGAACTATTCAAAAATAGATGTTTTCGTTGCAGATAAAAATGCAATACAAGAATTTAAAATTTTTTAACGTAACTTTGTTATAAACGTATTTAAGAATAGATTTATGATAAAATAATTGAAAAAAGTAAAGCGATTCGCTCTAGACATCTAAAACTATTCAAGTCATTCTTTATTATTAAAATATATAAAAAGTGATAAATAATCCCGATCACTATTTTGATCACTATTCTGATCACGAATTTCAAAAAAATCTTCACTAAATTAATTTTTATATGATACTACACATAGTTTAGTTGACCGCACACCCCAATGTACCAGGGCCGATGATTTTCTGCATTTCACGGAATGCCGCAGAAATCACGGAATTAGGTTGTAAACACGGAATGTATTAAGAATAGCACGGAATTGCCGCAGAAAGTAGGGATTTATAAATTATTTAGTTTTTTTATAGGTACAGTACAAGGTTCTAAAAATATAACTTCCGAAAAGTTCCGATGCAGAAACCGCTTAATATCCTAAATAGTCCGAAGACTAAACGACAAATTCAGAAGATTCAAGATTTCTATATAACCAACACAGAATTTATAAATGACCAACGCAGAATTCACGCAGAAATTATGAATTTTTTAATGCACGGAAATTTTGCAGAATTTGAATTTGTCACGGACGGAATTTATCACCGCAGAAAATCATCGGCCCTGCCATGTACCCACGTGACATTTTCGTGTAAATCAACCAAACGGAGTCGCGAAATTTTGTTTACACGGATCAACCCGAAGAAGTCAAAAAACAAAAAAAAACTCGAGATACAGTAAAAACGGCATTAACCTATCTTGGGCCATTAATAAAACATGTCGGGAAAGCAATTTTACCTCTGTTGGTCCTAACCTTAACCCCGACCCTAATGCTAACAGGTTCTGACACGAATTTTAACTAAAATTTCAAAAAACCACGTGGGTACATGGCTTTAGCCATCCCCGTAAAATTGCACTAAGGCTCTAAAGATTTACTATTGATCCTGATTTTTAACTGGCTGATGGGCGTCTGAAGATCATGTGACAGTAAAATCGATTTTTTTCGATACACTCTTCCCTCTTGCAAGTTATTTATACGGTCTCTGTCGTAAGCAAATTGTAAGATTTTCTTTTTGAGTTATTAATTAAAGTTGATCACAAATAAAATTTGGTCATGTTTACTTATAAGAAAATTCATCGTCTCAATAATAACTGACACGTGATCAATTATGAATCTAAGTTTTTAAATAAGAAATGATAGTATTATTATATAGTTACTACAGCGCAAATTTTATATAATTATGAAATTTTTTTCCTCTAAACATGTAAAAAAATTTTATATAGTTGCAAATTTAAAATTTAAATATCTTATCATCCACCAATTTTAATAATTTTATTATTTTATATGCAAAAATCTTTTCTACATTTTTAATTAGAAAGTCAAAGAATTAGCATAATAAAGAAAAGTTAGCTATGGAGGAAAAAAGATTTCGTAATATATATATATATATTTAGTAGTAATTTGCGCATATATAATACTATCCTTGTTAGACGAATTGACAATTAAGAAAGTATTTTAATTTATCTTATAAGTAAATATACCGGTAACCAGTAAATGACCATATAGACCTAGGTCCGTTACATTTCACCAGTTTTAAAACCTCTAATAAACCCGGGTATAGACATGGCTGAAAGTTTATATAATAGAAAGAAAATTTTGGAATGCATACAACTTTGCATTTATGTTATAACATGCAACCTAGATGTTTGAAAAGAACTACATTTCAATCAAGATCCCAAGACCTGCGCCCGGGTCTAGTACCTGGTGGTTCTATTATTCGGGAAGGTCTTTATATGGCCATTTACGGTAATAACTTGTAACAGCTGAGATCTTGAAATATTTAAATACCGTAAAATATGGTCCCGTGTACCCCGGGTATTTCCATTACAAAAATTTGTACCCGGGTACCTCTATATGGGGAGTACGCCCAATATGTTTTACTATATCTACCTGGGAAGATACACATAGTATGTATGTATTATACCTATGTACCCGGGTATAAATCACCAACTGGCTCTTAAAACTGGTAGAGGGTACACGCCATGGGGTACACGGGTCCGTATTCTAGTAAATTTTAAAAATTTTGAGGCCTTTTTTGTCAGCTTTTTTTTAGAGTTAGTTTTATTAATAATAGAAAATAAGTGAATTTTAGTAGGTAATAGATTTAAATAGAGACTTTAATCTCAGCTTAAGCCAATCTCGGGTTCAGCCGCCACAATAACTTATAAAGAAAAAGTCTTAACAATTTGCCTAATACTGTATTCAACCTTGTACAGTATTATTGACTTTTTCTTGCTATGAATAACCTACATTTGATTTTTAATAAATCAAATATATTAGCTCCGGACGCATTTATCTAGTTATTATTATACGTAATGAATAAACTATATATTACCTAAAGAAATGATAAACTTTGACAGTACATATAGAACTAGTTCTGTACGATAAAAAGAATAGTTTATGATGGAGAGGCTCGTGTGTCACAATTTACGTTTATTTAGGTTCGATATATGTTAGCAGAGTCAATACTGTACATAATGCATATGCAGTTTGGCACAAACTATGAAGTCTTCCTCGTATACAGTTTATACATTAGGGCATCGATTATCAGTTATTGTAATACATGTCACTCTGGTTATAACGATATCTGGTCATTTAAAAACATTTTTAAAAATTTTAGGCAAATGTACTTAATATGAGAATGCCTCTTGTTAAACAAACATTTGGATATATCGGACAATTTCTTTATTCCTGGAGAGTATCGATATAACTAGAATCATGTTTATTTATATTGCTTAACTGCATGAGATAGATCAACCATCTATTACCGTATCCATAATTAACACCGTATATCGCACGGATAAGGTTACTTGTAGATTTACCAAACATATCGTATAAAGACTATAAAGTGAACAAGTCTTAGGGAGGATACGTGACATGTAAGATTCCACGTATTCCAAGTAGGGTTTTCGTCATGATAAAAAAATTTGGCATGCCAAATTTTAAATGGTATGCATGCCATAATCACATAGCTTATTTGTATTAATTTAATTGGTTAAAAATTTTTTTCTAAGTGTTGATGGGTCACATTTCTACATACACTGTATGTTGAGTGACTTTTAATAATTATATGTTCACATCGCATTATCCATATATAATAATATTTTAAAAATAAAAAAAATATAACAAATATATTTATTCAGGAAAGCATCCATTTTGCCGACACCAATTTTATCACAATTTATTATTAATATAAATCTGCAACTAATCAAATACTAACACTAACCCTAACACTATGTAATGTTGGTTAAATGGGCTGTAGATAAAATAAGTGTCAAGAAAATAAGATCCTACTCTATAGTCAGGTCCCCTAAATGCAATCCCCTAAAATGCAACACTCTCAAATGCATGATAAAGGCTAGATTTACAATAAATGAATATGTATTTTATTTTATAAATGCATATTAATTGTTTGGCCATTTATAAAAAACAATATATCTATATAATTACTAAACTAATTTAGAATTGGATAAGTAGGGCAGCTATAAAATTAAATATAATTCTAGCCAAAATTTGATAACTTTATAATCAAAATTATAAATGTATTAATTATTTTAATAATAAATAATGAAATAGTCTAGATAGTGCTTCCATGTATTTATGCTATCTAATAGAACCAAAACAATACTAATCAAGATAATGCTGTATTTGAAAAATAGCTAACAAAGATCAAAATTTTGCAAAATTAAGCAATTTGATTGGCTGAAAGTTTTTAGTCAATCAAATTGCTAAAAAACTGCTAATAACCTTTGTTATAATTACTTAGAACTCTCTTCTAATGTACTAACAGGTATAACATGTTCTATTCATTGCTTTCTATAATTAAAATTTTCAAAAAACATATAAATTTACTATAAACTTTGAGCTAAAGATCCTAACTAATTAACTTCAAATTAAATTTTTCAGGAATATAGAGCAAGGAAAGAAGAAAAAGGTAGTACAAAAATCAGATTAACATTTTGCAAATTTTGTACAATTTTGAAATATAACTTTGTCAAAAACAAAACAAAAATTTACTAATTTTAAATCAGCAATTATATATAAAAAAATTTTAATCTGATTTTGTACTACCTTTTTCTTCTCCTCTTGCTCTATATTTCTGAAAAGTTTAATTTGAAATTAATTAGTTCAGCTGAATAGAATCTTTAGCTCAAAGTTTATAGTAAATTCATATATTTTTTTTAAAAATTTTAATTATAGAAAGCAATTTGATCTATTTTAAAAGAATATGTTCTATGCTTGCTAATAACTAATTCTTAGCTTGAGTTAGAATTATAATTAAAATTAGTACAATATGAGTTATTTTAATAAATTTCAAGATATGGGGGCCTCATAGCAAAAGGTGGTGATAGACTAAAAAATTTTTTTCTGTAGCTTTTTAATATTGTGTTCTAAATAGTCTAATTTTTGCAAAAATAAAGTTTTTACAAAAAAAATTTTTTTTTGAGTATTACCACTTTTTGCTGTAGGGCCCCCATATAAAAATAAAATATACAAAATATATTGAGTACTAACTAGTCTAGTTCTAAATAATATTAATCTATTATTGTAAAGTAAAAAATTAGAAAGTTTAAATAGACAATTTTTATAGTTGAGTTACAAATACATAGCTAGTATAAAATCTTTAAGTAGATTACTTAAATTAGATATTAAAATATACTTTAAAAGACTTTTTAAAGTATCTAAAATATTTTATATTTTATATATAATCTAAGAGATACAATATATAGAAAATACTATATCAAAAAAAATTATATATTCTTCAAAGAAAAATTTTATTTGTATTAAAAAGATTTGCTTGAGTATAAAAATAACCAAATAAAGAATCTAGTAATTGTAGTAATAGGTTTTAGTTATAATCTAAAAATGAAAATAGTAATCTTGAATAGATAAATATTTATAGTATATAAAAAACAATAATTTTAAATTAGAAAGATACTTTACATTCAATTTTGGTACAGCTTCTTTGTAATATATATTTTTAAAAATAAAAAATTTTACTAAAAATAGGACCTTGGATATCTCTCATATAGGTCATAACTGAGTTTTGGCCAATTTTGATCTAATTTGCTAAAAATAACAAAACTATTTTGTTTAAATAACTTTGATCCAAAGATTAGAATTAAATAAACTTTTTTGTTAGATGCACCTCTCTGAGAGCTTTATTTTAAAAAAAGTTTATTCAAATTGGATCACTAAATGCCAAGATAATTGGCAAAAACTGTTTTTGCTTCTCAAATTTTGAAGGGTTTTGCTAAAATATATAATATATGATCTCTGTACTAGATACTCAGAGTTCTTTAAAAATGCTTTTATAAGTTCTTGAGCAAATTCAATAAAAATTTTTTTTATTTGAATTCTACAAATCTGTAGAATTAAAATAAAAAATTTTTATTGAATATATCAAGAACTTGCAAAGATATCTTAAATAAACATTCTTGTAAGCAATTTTGGTACAGCTTCTTTGTAATATAAATTTTTAAAAATGAAAAAAACTTTTATCAAAAATATCTCTGAGTTTCTGACTAAATTTAATAAAATATTTTATTTAAATTCTATAGACTTGTAGAATTAAAATAAAAAATAATTCATTAAATTTGGTCAGTCAAGAACTCATAAAGATATTTTTAATAAAAGTTTCTATAAACAAATTCAGCACAGCTTCTTTGTAATAGATATATAGTTTTGAAAATAAAAAAAATAAGTTTTATCAAAGATATTTCTACAAGTTTTTGACAAATTCAATAAAATTTTTTTGTTTAAATTCTAAAATCTGTAGAATTAAGATAAAAAATTTTTATTAAATTGGTCAAAAACTCTCTTTGATAAAAGTTCTTGTAAACAAATTTTGGTATAGCTTCTTTGTAATATATATTTTTAAAAATAAAAAAGCTTTTATCAAAAATATCTTTATAAGCTTTTGATCAAATTAGATGAAAATTTTTTATTTAAATTCTACAAATCCATAAAATTCAAATAAAAAATTTTTATCAAATTTGGTTAAGAACCTGTGAAGATATCTTTAATAAAAGTTTCTATAAACAATTTTAGCATAGCTTCTTTGTATATATGTTTTAAAAGTAAAAAACTTTCATTTAAGATATCTTCGCAAGTTCTTAACCAAATTTAATAATTTTTTTTATTTGAATTTTACAGATTTGTAAAATTAAAATAAAAAAATTTTTATTAAATTTGGTCAAAAACTTGCAAAAATATTTTTGATGTAAGTTTTCTATTTCTAAAAATATATATATAAAGAAGCTAGTTTACATCTGTTAAAAAATCAACATTGTTTACAGTTTTTATTTTTAGACAAACTTAATAAAATGCAACTATAGCACAAACTCTACATAATGATGATTTTATGTTTATGGTTAAAAAGTTATTTGAAAATGAAGCATATAGTTGAGAAGAAGAATTTAATATTAAGGCAATATTTTATAGTAAAGATTATAATATTGTATTTGTTATATAGTTTTTTTTAGGTCTGATACAAATTATAATAGTATATACTTATTATAAATTGTTTTCTTGTTTCTGCTATTTTCTTCTTTTTTTTTCTATTTTTATTTTTTGTTTATATTGGTTTTTATATAAATTTTTGTAGTACTACTTTATTTTTATCTCTTTTTTATTTCTCGGTATTTGTTTTTTTTAGCTAGTCAGAATTTTAAATCCTTTTGCTCAAGAAGCTAGAAGAAAAAGGTTTAGAAAAAAGTAAACAATTATATTAAGTTAGGATATAAATAACAATTAGTAATATATTATTTATTTTGTACAGAATAATTGATATAGAGATAAAGTTTACTATAGTAGATCGAATATAGGTAATTTGAACATATTTATAATGATAATTATATTATCTTAATAAAGTATAGCATAAGACCCCAAAATATATATAGATAGGGCAGATTTATTATGAAATTACTAAAAATAGAAAAATTTGCAGAAAATCTTTAAAAATAAGCAAAAATTACTATAAATAAAAAAGATCTGCAGAAAAAACCAAAATTATGTAAACTAATACCTCTAAGGGGAACTACTCCATTATTTGTAGATTAGTTACACAATTGATAAAAGCTTTTTTTACATTGTTTTACAATACATTTTTAGAAGCTTGCATAACTTAATTCTGCTATAAAAGACAAAAAGTCTTCTAAGCAAACTTGAAGTATTCGAGCTACTATAACATGTCTTGACTATATTTTAGTCCAAGTATTCAATATTTTTTAAAACTGTTCAATTCTATGTTTCAAGTTTAATAATTTTTTTTTTTTAGGACTTTGGCGGTCTTGCCGAATTTTTATAAATTTATTACTAAAAATTTCTTTTTAATACATTGACAATCAATAGACTTCGACCTCATCCGACTACAAAATTTATTTGCACCCAGATGTGATCTGCCGTATCAACTTACATATAAGCCAAAAACAAATTCGTTAGCTATAGTTACAAACCAACTATGCTTCATAACATATTTCTTTAAAAAACTCCTTCTCTGATCTTCTTATAAAAAAGAATAAAAACAAGAGGAAGATTAAAATAGAGGAACAAAACTAAATACCTGACAAAATTAACCAAAAACCAAAATTATACATCAAAGAAAAAACAAACCAAAAAAGAAAAACCAAAGAAAAAATAGACTATGAAGGTGTTATTAAGCCTACACTAGACTATAAAAATTATATAACACTGCATAGACCATATCTACCAAAGTGTTATGTACAAAAAAGAAAAAAAAACTATGTCGCGAACTTTGTAACCAAGTAAGAAATTCTTCACGTGCCCTCCAAGATTCCATAACATGTTATTCATTGTTTATTTGATAACCAAACTCACTCGTGACAACGCCGGTTCCGGTCTGGGGATGCATACCCAATTTGGAAAGAGAGTGGAAGGAGTAAACACTGCTGATCTTTTGGAGGGGGTAAGCTAGAATGCCCACTTTTTGGCAAAAATTTCAAAAAATTCAAAGAAGTGAAAGACGACGCTTGAAACAAACTTAAAGGAAAGTATAAAAGGATAAAACTCATTTTCTTGTTGTTTACCACTGTTACCACAAAAAACTTTGTTGACAAAGACACTATGTTTATATCTCCACCAGAAATTTCTGTACAAAGGCGCCACCTCCTGCTAGTTATCTTGTAAGAGAACGCTTTCAGCTTGCATGCCGAATATAAAAAGAAGTCCCAGAAGAGAGAGCCGTTAACCTTTATAAAAACCATTTTTGTGTTATTCTACTATATATAATATATAGGCAACTCTCTAACAAGAAACTTTTTGTTTTTTCTTCTGTCGAAAATTTGAACCAAGTGATCGTTAAAAGAATTTTCTAGATTTTCCAAGTTTAATAATTAATATATTAGGTTAAAAAATATATAATTATATATTTTTTTAAATATTAGATTTATTTTTAAAAAAATTAAAATAGATTATTTTAATAAAATTTTAAGTAATTTTAATTTGAAAAAAATTCAAAATTGTTTAAAACTGTTTAATATACAATACTACTTATTTGTGATCTAAATTTAAGCAATTAAAATTTAAAATACCGATACTTTATAATATTAAATATAAGAAAATAACTATCCCTTACTTTGTAGAGTTTCGCAGGCAAATTTGCCTGTATAATTACTATAAATATACCTCTGATCTAGTTTTTTAATCATTTAAGATATTTAAATAAAATTTGGTATTATAATATTTAAGAACAAAGATTATATTTTTGAATTATTTAAACTTATATTATAAGACAGAAAGTTTATGTTGCTTATAAGCTGAAAATATTAAATTTTAAAGAAATTTTTTAACCAAAAAAATATTTTACAATATCTTGGCGAATTCTTTAAATATTGGTTTTAAAAATATAGTTTCTTATACAACTTTGTAGTTTATATAAAGGATGACAACTTTCATTATTTGACTTTAAATGATTTACTTGTAAAAATTAGGACTTGTATTAGAAGTGAAAATTTTTTTTATAGACAGGAACATATAAAATTTGAAAAAACCTAAAGAAAAAATTCTATAGTAAAAGTTCCAAAACAAAAACTTTAAACTTTTATTACACCAAAGTTTTTTAATAATTTTAAAAAAATTTTATAATAAAGTTGAAACAGAATAATATTATATTTTTTATTTAGAAAGTATATAGCTAAAATTAATATTTAAGGTTTTATTTAAAAAATTTAAAATTTTAAAATTTTCGCAGGCAAATATGCCTGCATAACAAATTAAGGGATTTGTATATAGTGTGTTTATATATAATTATTTATATAATATATAGATTAAACCAATTTTTATAAAAACAAAAATTAAATTTTGATTTATATTAGGTTAGAGTAAAGGCCTGGAAAGGGTTAGAGCTTAGTTGATACTAAATTTTTGCAATAAAATTTTTTTAGTCTTTAAAATATAGTTTAAAATTTAAAGATATAATTAAATTTTAATATTTTGTTTGTTTTTGTTGTACAAAAATTGATTGCAACTTGCACTTTTTTATTATATTTTGTTTAACTGTATATAAACACACTATGTGCAAATAGAAATGCTTTAAATATAAATACTTATTTATTATTAGTATTTAGTAAAAAAGCCCTTTGCACTATAGCAGTATTGTCACTTGGACGTTTTTTGGACATTTTGGACATTTTTTCAAATTAAAATTACTTAAAATTTTATTAAGATAATCTATTTTAATTTTTTCACCAATAAGTCCAGCACCTAAAAAAATATATAATTATATATTTTTTTAAATTACTTTATTGATTAGTTAAACATGGGACATAGACTTGGACGATTTTGGACAATCTTGACCATTGGACAAAAAACATAGTATGGACACGTCCAAGTGACAACACTGCACTATAGTATGCTCTATAGTAGCAAATACAAATAATAATTAAATGTTAAGGTTGGATTAGATTTAAAATTTAAAGTGATATTACAAGAAGAACATTTGTTGTTAAAAATACAATAGGGTTATTTTAATAAAATTTTAAAAAATATAAAAGAGGTGCATACAGTACAGGTGTACCAAGTTATTAAACTTGTTAAATTTTATTATTTACTAAACAAAAATTAAATTACAAACAAATTTTATTAATATTATATAAAGTGCCAATAGTGTACAGTTGGTCTGACTCTTCTCTAATCCAAACACTATTAAACTCTCTTTAAACTAAACAAATTCTTCTAGAACATTTGTAAATTTTATTATAAAGTTTGGATTAGCCATATATAACCTTTTGAGAACCTAACTTTTTCAAATTTTTATATAGTAAAAATCAGCAGTTCCGGCAGTTCAGAATAAAGAGTTGACTATATATAGTATATTTATTAATCAACTAATTAAAATACAAAATCAAATACAATATAAATTAAAAATAGCTTTATTTTAAAATTGTATAAAAACTTTATTAATATCAATTAGAAAAGTACATTTGACTATTTAAGTTACTAAAACAAATCTAAAATTCATTATATTCATACTTCAAAATCTTTTTTAAAGTATTTAAAATCAAACTATTAACAAACAAATTACTCACTAAATATTTTTTTTTTGTAAAAATTTAATTTCACATTTAATCTAAATTGTATGAGATGTTATAAAAAATTAAAAACATAATACATCTTTTTACTTGTCCTATAACAGCCTAATTATCTTTGCTATTATATAGAAAAATACATTTAAAAGAAAAAAAAATTTAAAATATGAAATCATTTATAAAAAATATTAAGAAAACTATTTGTCAAAAGAATTTCCAATATGCTTTATATTTAACTTTATTTTTCTTTTTATTTCTTCTGTTAGCAACCAAATTAAATATACACATATTGTTCAATATCAAATAACAAAACAAATCCATAAAATCATTTGAAAACCAAGCAAAAAATTTATTCAACAACTACTATATAATAATACTATTAATATTCCAACTCTCTTTATTATACTATTCTTTACTTGGCACAATAAACAGTACATGCTATGGTTAGATAAATTTATTACTTATATATTTAACTTTCTCTTACAAACTTATATATAGACTAGAGGTTCTGTAACCATTCTAGCAAAGAATAGTTCAAGAGTAAACTAGCTCTAACCCTTACTTTCTACAAAATTATATGTAATTCATACCTTGTAATTCAATTATAATATTTTAATAAAAGGAATAGAGAAAGGGCCTCTCTTTAAAAAAAAAACATACATTACAGTATAAAGCTCATGATTTTGCTTATATCATCACTTTTAGTATTCTAATAAAAAAGATTTTTTTTACCAATTAGAATTAGACATGTTTTTATTGTTGCTTTACTCTAATCCTATTTTTTTATTTCTGTTCCACTAATATTGAGGTGCGTTATACGTAATACGCAAAATTATAATAACTATTCAAGAAATTTATTTTATTTTGTAGTTTTACAAAATCAAGTTGTTAAAAAACAAGTAAAAAATTGTTTTTCGAGATTTTTAAGTTCACCCAAATCATGTGATATATTTTATTGACATTACATGATATTCGTTAAAATCATATCGCACGATCTGAAATAAATTTGGGTGGTGAATTTACCCGGTTGTTTATTTTATAGATATGTTAAGTAGTTAGGATGGAACTATATTAACTCAGTTAGGAACTTAAACCCAGTTAAACTAGCTGGTTTATTACGTCTGTTAACACGTCATAAATTATAATAATTAGTTCTTTTCACAAGATTAAACGATTGTAATAACTAGTTCATATTTTCTTATACAAAAAAAAAATATGTATAAAGATTAATTATAGAATAGTGGGGGTTTTTTTTGAAGTAATAAGTTAGAGTAAAATAAGATCGGTTAGATTAAGTGGCAATAATAGTCTTTAAGGTTGCAGATATAATTAACTTCAGCCAATCAAAATTATTGTCGATTGACATGGCTAGTTAGACTTAACTATATATAAATTTCACAAACCGTTTTATACAACTAGTTTATGTAGTTAACTGCCAGTTGGTAACCGATATAGCTTGTTTTTAACCAGTTAACATCTCTTAAGTTCAACAGATATTAGTTTTTTTTATATGAGGAACATTTTTAAAAGATTTTTTTTCAATTCAGATTAACGGGGATAACTTGAGAAAAGATTTTATTGCTAGTCGTCTGAAATTGAAAAATGGGACCGTGTCTTTTCACCGACAATCAATTTACCGACATCTTGTTTCGTTAACAATCAATTCACCGACAAATTTATTTCACAAATTATTTTAAAAATTGCACTAACCTTAACTTTAATCCTAAACATGACCCTAACAACTATGACCAGAATTTCTTTGTCGGTGAAATGAATGTAGGTAAAATAATTGTCGGTGAATTGATTGTCGGTGAAACGTGGATAGAGGATGCTGTATTTATTTTCCACATTTTATGGTATTAGTAAAATTTAATTGGATATTCTGTTGAATTTCGCGTTCATGCCAGTAGAGGTATTAGTCTATTTGACCTTAGTCGACCTAGGTTGTTCTCAAGTACCTCGCTCTATGACTAATAAAATGATCTGATTGGTTGAAAAATGAATCATGTTTAAATCATTTCGATCAAAAAAACCTGGAGCTAGCAACCATCTTTTTTTTCATAGAGTTACTCTGATTGGCTAAAATTCAAAATCCGCATTTTGCACAATGAACTTCCGGCAAAATCATTATAAAGATCATTTCAATTAAATTCGATTGATCGAAATGATTGAGCAGCATCTCGATCACTAGCAAATCTCATTGAGGGAGCTGCTTGAGAACAACCCTAGTCGACTTAGCTGATTAAAGGTGTTCTCAAGCACCTCACCCAATGGATCGGAAGTATATTTTTAATTAGTCGGAAATCGAATATAAGGGTGTTCTCAAGCACCTTATGGATCGGAAGTAAATTTTTAATTAGTCGGAAATCGAATAAATGAATCAAGTGAGTTACCATTGCGATGAACAAATCAGTGAGATACAAACCACCTTTTTTCGTCAAAAATTTGTCATTGAAAAAGGGCGCTCAAGCATTACTTTATATTCAGACATAATAATAAACAATAAATTCTCACCAAGTTTCGATCCGATCCAATTTTATTGTTAATGCTCGAAGCTTTTAAAACAAATGATCGATACCTTAATACGAACATAATTAATACATATCTTTTAAAATAACATAAAAAATTATTACTTCTTGTTGCTGTAAAGCAAATTTCGCTAACGATTCGATAAATTGATTCTGTTGCTGTTGCAACAAAAAATTTAAATTGTATAATCATTAAAAGGAGAAGCCGATGCAACTAAAGTTGAAGCTTCAGTAGTGAATTTTTTTTATTGGACTTTTAGTTGTTTGGGGTGGCATAGTGAAGATCACGATCAAAGGAAAAAAAGTATGCTCAAGCATTTAATTCTATTAATATCGTCATTGATGTTGATGCTTTGAGTATCATCGCGATCATTATTAAATCAATTGATTGAGATGCTTGAGAACACCCTTAGTCGACTATACTCAAAACGACCAGATAGATTAGATTATTCACGATCTAATCCTCGAATTTCGTGAAATTTAGCATTCATTGAATATTCTCATTTTTAGTCGTGGATATTCACCTCTCGTGTCAGCACGTATGTAACTATAAGATATATATACATGTAAATAGAATTTACCTGATTTAATATTTGCCGGCTAAGGATGTTCTCAAGCAGCTCCTTCAATGAGATTTGCTAGTGATCGACGATTAATCGAGTTTAATTGAAATGATCTTAATGATTTTGCCGGAAATTCATTGTGCAAAATGCGGATTTTAAATTTTAGCCAATCAGAGTAACTCTATGAAAAAAAAGATGGTTGCTAGCTCCAGGTCAGGTTTTTTAATCGAAATGATCCATTTTTCGACCAATCAGATCATTTTATTATTCATAGAGTACTTGAAAACGACTTAATCGATATTTATAAAATCGGCTTAGTCAGTAATTTTGACCCGATTAATATCCCTATATGCCAGTAAAAAAAATTTCGAGACGCGTGTGAATGCCGGAAACTGACATCTATGAGCACAAATGCTTGGTTTAAATACTAAATACTTTAGTAAAGGTGGACCAGGCCTAAAAGGTGTCAAAGCACCTGGCATAACTTTGGTACGAACTATTTGGCTTAAAAGTGATCTGCTCTGTGTGGGAGAAGCATCAGTGCCTGGCACGATGACAAATTAATCGAGGCACTAATAAAAAATATGAAGATTGATAACAATTAGTATCTTTTATAAAAAAAAAAATAATAAAAATAAATAAAATAAAAAATATATATATATATATTTATATGATTTTTTAGATTTATTAAAAAAAATTTAATACACTATCCTTTATCAGTTATACTATTATGCCAAAATTAATACAAATAAAAATTAATGAAATACGTCTTATAATAATAAATATTCATGAACTTAAGAGATTTAATAAATTATTCTTAAATCTATATTAATATTTAAATATGCTTATTAAATATACATATATATATATACAAAGTATATATTTTTGCTAAAACAAAAAAAGTTTTTCTCTGTTAACAAAGTAAGGGAATTTTGTATAAAATCCAACTATGCGTTCTTATTCATTCTTGTCTATCTTTGGATTTTTTTTTTTTTATTTATGTAGAAAAAAATAAAAAAGTTTTTAAACCATTCAACTATTCCAACTGTTTATATCAAATAATCAAAAAAAAAAAAAAAAATAGGAATAAATTCGGTGAAGTTTTGTAAGTCTACGAGCCTTCTGATAGGTTTCTTCAACGAAATTACGGATAACTTAGCGATGGTAATAATTAGGGACCATAAAATAAGAACGTTGCTCTAAATGAACGGGACGAATAGAATGACCGAAATAATACGGTGACGGAGATAGTGATGTAAAATATCTTTGTTGGAGATGTTGGTGTGTTTGAAACGTTGACACACCTGGTAAAGACCAAGGAGGAGGGAATGTTGGATTTAAAGAAATATTTTGTTGCAAATGTTGATATTGAAGCTCTTCAATAGAAGGCCATTCAATTGTTCGATCATTTTTGTGAGGCATCATATGGACTTGACGATGATGTTTAATCAAATTTGTTTTTCTGCAAAAACTTTTAAAAATGTAATGTAAATCATGTGAGATATACAGAATTGTTTTGTTTATCGACGCGTTTTTGTATTAAAGAAAAAAAAAAATTACCTTTTTTCACATCCATCGATGAGACATTTATAAGGAAATTTTCCAGCGTGAATACGCCTATGACGAGCTAGAGAACTACTATCGGAAAAAGATTTGTTGCAATCGGGATATTCACAAAAATGTGGCCGTTCACCTGTATGCGTCCGTAAATGTACCGTAAGAGCAGACCTCTGCACAATAGTCGAATTAAACAAACAAAAAAGGAAAAAAAAGAAAAAAACAAATCAAAAGAAAAAATTCTAAACTTGATAAATACCTGAATAAAGCTTTTACCACAACCAATCTCGTTACAAGTAAAAGATCTACCCGTAAAAATGAACATATTAGCATTTAATAGCTTAGCTCTATATATCCGATATAGTAAAAGTTTTGAAAAACACACCTTTCTTTGGTATGAATTCGAGAATGCCTGGAAAGATCAGATCTTCTTGAGAAAGCTTTATGACAACCTTCCCAAGTGCAGCTGAAAGGACGAGTGTCACTACAATAAGATTCTACATGGAGCAGTTCTAAGATATCCATAATATAATCTTTATTGTGGAAAACTTTGTATTTACAACAAGAATTTTTGCGTGAAGAATCAAAATTTTAATCGAACTTTATTTTCTTTTCTTTTGAAATTCAAATACTTGTTTTTGAATAAAGGGATTCGTAATATGGCCTTGGTAATTTGCAGTTTTGTTTTAATATTACAATGCCAATCAGAATTATTCTTTGAGATAGCCAAACACTGACTTTGAAAATGAAATAATTATCGTAAAATATTAAAAATTGACAGAATGACACGATACGATGTCTTATAAATGCTCGTTTATGCATTCACAGAAGAAGACACTATAAAGTGTTAAAAACAAAGTAAAGATAAAAAAGGCAGTATAAAAAGGCTAAATAATATCACATAATAATAATGGGCGTGCGTTGATATAATCCGTCGAGAAAACGCTGTAATGAATGCATAAGAAAGTTGGATTTATTCTTTACAAAAAGAGATAGACGCTATTGGTGTTCTTTAGTGTAATAACGAATTTGGTTAAGAAAAAAAAAATTTTTTTTTTTTTTTTTACATAGTGATAAATACTGCAAGGAGTTCCACGAAAATTACACAGTATAAATAAAAATAAATAAAAAAAAGACTGCAAGGAATATATGTATGCTATATATTCCATATCTCGAACCATAACTTTATAGCCCAATAAAACTTGAGTCATGCAATATAGAAAGAAATAACAAATATTTTATACTGCATATATTCGGCATACTATATATATACTGTATTTTTTTTTTTAGCATACATTTGATAGTTTATATTAGGCATCGGATATGTTAAACAATGACAGGGCGGATTTTCGGAAAGGCCACGGTTTCAGGGTTTACAGTGTGCATAATAGATATCGTTATTCTGAAGATGAAAAATTTAAGTATGAGATCGGCAGGTAATTAAAGCAGGGACATAAACGTGCGTTGCAGATAATGCAGCTAAACCAATGTCTTGGGACATGAAAAAAAAAATATATATCTCTTTCAACATAACGTAATAAATAGACCGAAGATAGGATTAAACATGTATGTTTTTTGCAGTTAAAACCGTTGTACTTTTATATCGAATCTTGTGTTTGTTTTGTAAAAAAAAGATCGGCATGATTTCTGCGCCACACACGGGATACTTTAAGATATTCAACAATTCTAACGTAACCTACATGAATCATATTAGATAAAAAGTTTAGTATCAACACGAGTTAAAAATACTTATTCACTAAATTTCACATGAATAAAAAAAAAAATAGGCATGTGTATTTAGTTTAGAACACTAATATATTTTTAAGGTAATTGGCTAACTATAAATGCTATCTCGCGTTCAAATCTTGCTGGAGATAAAACTCAATTTGAGTGACTGACCTTATGCAGGGACATAGTCCTTACTTTACGCCTGTTATTCTATGTGACAATTACAGGGATACTTGAAAAAAAAAAGTAAATAAAATTATTATAACACGTAATTGAGTTGATCAATCATGTCTGTATTTAGGGCATCAATCATCGTCCAATGGTCTGGATTGTGGTAAAAGCAAAAGCCGCGTCAATTGGAAACTGTTAGACATACATTTGCATTATCATATACAGGATCTGCTTTATTACGTTAATGGCGTCCTTTGTCTTTTTTTATATTTTTATTTTTTCTTTTAAATGTAAATTATCCGATTGACTTTGATTGGTCCTGTAACGAACAGGCGATAATAATAATTGCATAGATTATACTCGCGACAAGATGAAGCCGCCTTCTTTCCTAATAGTATCAAACTTTAGGTCGTACTTACAATGCGGCTGAATATGTCCATGTGTGTAGCATAAGGTTTGTTTACTAAAAACCCTACCGAGCCTTAAAAGCCTATCGAAGGAAAACAGAACCATCTTAAACTTTATAGATTGATTATTAGTATTAGTAATAAAAAAAAAATAAAATAAAATAAATAAATAAATAAAATAAATAAAAAAAAATAAAGAATAAAAAAAGTAAAAAAAAAAAAAAAATAAAAAAAAAAAAAAAAAAAAAAAAAAAAAAAAAANAAAAATAAAAAAAAAATTAAAAATAAAAATTAAAAATTAAAAAAAAAGACACATATATATTAAAAAAAATTCTGTAGATTGCATACATTTGAAACATTTTTGAAACTCGGGATTCAATTATGAAAATATTACTTAAAGTTCCCTCTTCATCTTCATCAGCATCATTCAAGGTTTGGAAAGTTGTTATGCAAGTGACAATCATATTCAGACGCCATTCTGGTCTATTATGCAAGCGGTAATCATGTCCGGACGCGTCATTATTTTCGCTTTATATGGTATTCAAGCATGTTCACGCTCTTGTTCTGAAAAAAGTATATTTTATTAGAAAAGGATCATCACTTTTACCAATTATTTGATGTATTTGATATATATATATATATTAACAAAAGTATATTAACAAAAGACATCACTAAGGGTCATGACTTTTATCACTAATCTCTAGTTAATTAACAATATTAAGGCTTATCACCTGATTAATATATTTATCTTAATATATTAATTATATTAATCTGGTTATATTAATCTGGTTATTATATGGCACCTGACTTCATAAATAATCACCTTGTCTAATAAATGTGCCAAATATTTATTTATAATACAGTAATACTGTATAAGCCTTTATTCGGAATTGAATGATAACATCCATAGAAGTATATAAGCTCTTTTTGCTTAAAAAAAAACCTCAATGACTGTCCAAAGTTTAAAAAGTTCAAAAGATCCTCGTCTTAATATGCAAATCAAAATTTACTGTATAATTTATAATAGAAATCAAGTGCATACATATAATGAATGCTAATTGGCTAAATTAAAATTACTTACAAATTATTAATTATAACTTATAATTCATAACTATCACAAAGTTTCAAATTAAGTCAAGTGTAGACACGTTATAATCTGCTGTTCATCATCCAGTACTTGTAAAGATGTTAATCGATTCGACCTACTTATATATTTAATTATAATAAAAACTATATATTATTATTAATAATAAATAATGCGAAATAAACTGGTTAACACTCTAAATACGTACGTAAGTGTGACCAATTTCTGCATATTTCCATCAGATCCCATATTTAACGGTAATAGTTTTACCGCGTTTGTTTAAAATTCTGAGTCGCGAATTAACAGTTAGAATATTTAAAATACTTTCCATATATACATATTAGTACACGTATTAAACTTATTAAGTATTATTAAATCGCGCCTAGTACATAAATACGTACGTACGTACGTAATATCTTCATTGGGTGATATGAACCTCCTAGTTTGTGTTGCTAGTCTGCGGGAACACATTCCTTATATAACAATATTGTCGAAGGTATACAAGAGAATTTAGGTATAAAACTCCGGGATTGGTATTGTGGACTTACCCGATTTTTTTTTTATAAAATGTCGGTAAGAGCTGTCTGTGGTTGACAATAAAATAATATTATTATTGTGAATAAGATATGTTGTACCCCAAATGACAATCTAGTCCCAATCGTCAATTGGGACTGCCCAAATGTCAATTTTCCAAAATTTAACCCTCATGTCTGCGCTAACTTTTGGCCGATTGACATTTTATAAATTGCATTTGAGACACAACATAGTATATACATACATATATCTGTAATATATACATACATATATGTGTAATATATACATATATATATATATTATATAAACTACATATCATATTCACTTAAATATTAGGTTATATATATATATATAAAAGCAAGATGAAAAGAAACGCCATCAAGAATTTATTCACTTAAATAATACTCCTTTATATATATATATATATATTATAATAATCAATAAGTAATCAATAAGTAATCAATAAGTAATCAATAAGTATATTTGCCGTATTTTAATAAAATATTCTTTAATGTAAGATTTTAGAGAAGGTTATTTATATATTAGAAAAGTTCTTGGTGTTTCAAAAGTATAGTAAATGAATATAAATGAATATTATACAAACCTTTTATATAGTAAATGAATATGGATTCCGTACCAAATCCCGGCACTCGTCTGAATTATAATAAGAATTCAACGAATATTACGTAAAATTTAGATCATAACGCATAACTGTAATTATTAGTGTTAAACTTTAAATTTGTTGTCACGTGTTACCATCATCATAGTCTCTCTATGCGTTTCAAGTTTATCCCATGGATTTTCAGATCATTGCTGCAACTGAATGATTCTCAATGAGCATAGATCTAGAGATTGGTTGAGAAAACCCCCCACTCGGGTTATCCATGTAAGTTACTATATATTTGAGTCCAATCAATATGCATGGCTATATATAATATAAATATATATACTATATATATATTATTATTTAAAAATAAAATAATTATTAATTCAGTTAGTTATTCATTAATAACTAATTCATAAGCCTAAATTTCGTGTTTAACATAGAGATCATACAAATATTTAGTAATATGCACTTGAGGAGTAAAATAAATAAGACATACAGTATAATACTTACACATGAATCTATAAGTAGTATCTTATTTGAGAATAGGGGCAGAAACTTTTAAATCACATTATGTTGGTGTTTAAACCTTAGTGACTTTTATTTGCTATATACATAAGAATAACCATTAAATATTCGGTAAATGTTTTTTTAGTTTATAACGATAATAAGATATAGAAACTGTATGCAAGTATGTTACACGATTATGCAAGGGTCGACATTGCATATACCAGTACCGGTATACCAGGAACGATTTTTTGTTCGTACACAAACCTTGATTTTGATTGGATATCGTGAACTTGTGATTTTCAAGTCACATATTCTTTATAAAACTTTTTAGAAAAATATTCATTAAAATTTGGCTACATTATCTTAATTTTTGAATTTTTCCTGGATTGCATTATCGTTCACGAAATAAGTTATATTGGCAAAAACGTAATATGGAGCTCTCCCTTTTCGTAATACATAAATAATTTCTTTGTTTTTTTCTTTTTTTTTTTTTGTTTGATTCGCATTGAAGCAGTGTGTATTGTATAATTCAAAGTTTATAATAAACTAAAAAAAGCTTATATACACAATTTCAGAAGTCGTCCACGTTTCTGATTTTGTATGATTATGTCATACATCTGCCTTGTAGACTAAATGTTAAACCTATTATTGAACGATGGGTTATGTGGTAAGTAATAAAAAAAAATGTTTGACTGTTGAACGTGCGATAGACAGATAAATGCATATAAATCTATTCACGAATGTTACACCAATGTGTAAGAGGTGTTTACATTGCATAATTTTTAAAGATTTTAAATAATTTGGCTATAATTTATTTTAATTAATAATTTTTATTACTTATTAGAAATAAAATTTATTAAATATCTATTTAAAAATTGTCTTAGTAATTGTATTTCGAGTATTAAGTAAAAACTATAATATCTAAAAAAAAAACAATTTTTTATAAATTTGTATTAATAAAAAAATATATAGCATATACTGTATATATGCTAATACAATTTACTTTTAGTAAAATTTTTATAATTAATATAAGCCGTGCAAAAAATAGATGCCTCAAATTAAAAATTCATAATGAATTTTTTTTGTTTATACAGTTTAAAGTTTTAAATTATAACAAAGATTTTAATATAATTTATTTATTATTTATAGAACTGGACTAGACAGTGCCCCGTGCACTTTGTGCACCTGTTTTTATATTTCGAAATTTTACTAGGTAACCCTGTTGCACTTTTAACAAAAAATGATCCTCTTACAATTTTGTACTAATATTGACCCTAACCTAACTCCAGGAGGAATTAATTAGTAGTACATTAGAAGCACAAAATGCATGGGGCACTGTTTAGATTTTTCCTTATTTATATAAAATTATATAAAAAATTATTAATAGTAACTTTTAGATTTCTAGTTTATAATAAATTTGTTTTTAAATTTAATATAAATATTTAAATAATTTTATTTATTATATAATTTTAAGAAATATTTAAATATAAATTGGGCGTTATTTATAGTGTCCCTATGTGAATAGCCAATCAAAATTGTGCATGTGATTATACAATACATTGCTTATTATTGCCCAATTAAAATTATCTATAAACTTTCTAACTTTTCTAATAAAAAGATACAAAAAAAATTTTACTAACTCTAATTATAATTGGCTACTATATATAGGGTTGCTGTAAAGACAGGTCTCCATCTATAATTTTTTATATAAATTTATTAAAATTTTTATTTCTATGAAAATTTTATTAATTATTTATTTTTTCAATTTGGTTAACAGTTAATATAAAAATATAAATATACTAAAATTAAAAATTAAATTTAAAAATTTTTAATTTTATTTATTTATTTATTTATAATGTTTTTATACTAAACTAAACAAGCTCTAAGCTATTTTTTAATATAATTTTTATTATATTTTTAAAAATATTTGTTGTATAACAATGTTTTTAATTTTTTTAAAAAAAGTAAAAAATATTATTTTTTAAAAAAAGATTTTTTTAAAAAATAATTATATTTTAACAATACTAATCTAATTAAGCTAAAATTTTTACTATATATTTATATAGCAATACATGCATAGTACAAACTTATAAAGATACATATTAGTAGTAAAAATAATTTTTTAAAAATTTTTTTTTTAAAAAAAATTAAATATTTAAAAATTTTATTGTACAAAAATAATAATCAATATCTATCTAAGCATATTCAGTAACAATTTCAAGTCTAGAACAATTCTATTTACAAAAAAAGAGCAAAAAAAATAAATAAATAATAAAATAAAAAAATTACTATTTATGCTTACTTGGATGTGCTTAGCCTTAATTTAATAATTTTAAGCTTAGAGCTAATTCTAGTTACAAAAAGAATAAAAAGAAAAATTAATAAAAATAATAAAACAAAAAAAATTACTACCAATATTTATCTAATATATCTAGTTTAAAAAAATAGAGAAAAAATCAATAAATAAAGAAAAAAAATATATCTAAACATATTCAATAACAATTTCAATAATTTCAAGTTCAAAATCAATTTATAAAAAAAGCTATAATAAATAAATAATAAAATGAGAAAAAAATAAAAAATCATTACCAATTGGATATATAGAAGTTATAATATTATAATATAGTAGTATCGATTTAATGAAAATAAATTAAAATAATGCATTATTGATTTTTTTTAAAAAATAAAAATTTTAGGGTTGTACCCAGTAGTAATAAATAGAATTACTCTTTTTTTTAATTTATGGTTTTGTTACTTGGATGATTGTTCAATCAATATCAGTTTTATGAGTCACATGTTTGCTAATTTGCTTTTCACAAATTAGTCATTATGTGACTTACATGTACGATTTTGATTGGTTGATCATAGGTTGCTATGGCCTTTTTACTTTTTTATAAAATAAATATATTATTATAGTAAATTAGTAATTTTTAATTATAAAAGAATGAGACAAATAAAGCTTTCAGTAACTCTAGTTTTAGTATAATAGGTTGCAGCTAGATACTTTTAGATACAGCTAAATACTGTATTTTTTCAAAAATAAGCTACTTTTTTGGGGCCAAAAATTATATAAAATACATAGATATAGCTTATTTTTGAATTGTTAAATTTCTTGAAAAATTAAAAAACATACTAATAAAAAGTTGTTTGAATGATCTAAAATTTTTACTATATGGTAGAAGACTCTGGTACTATAGAAGACGTAGTAGAGCCGAAAACTCTAAAGTTTTGTCAAAAGGAGTGGAAACACTAGTAGAAGCATACTTTTGGTTGAATATAATATTTTGTATAGCATATACTCTTTCAGTCTTTTACAAGTTGGTACTTTCGGTACTCTCCTTTGGTTTTTTCGAAATTTCGCCAAAAAGTGGGAAATCAGCTTACCCCCTTCAGAAGATCGGCAGTGTTTACTCCTTCCAAATTAGGATTGCGCCTACCTAATTGGAGTCGACATCACGAGTGCGCATTTTGCTACAATGTAAACAGTGAATGACGTGTCAGAAATTGTTCTGGAATATTCGTAGAAATATCTTTTCTTTTATAAAATTAGGCGTAGTTTGTTAGTGTATATTTCTCTGCTATATAGGTTACATATAATACTTTGGTAAAGTTTCTATACAGTATTATATAATTTTTACGTTCACACATTTCTTTTATGTGTTTGTTATAAATTAGTTTTTTTTCTCTGTCTTTTTCATCTTTCTTCTTTTCTTTTTGTTGTATTTGGTATTTCGCTTAGGTTTTGTAGTTTCCCCCTTTTTTTTACTTCCTTTTTAAATTTCTTGCTTGTACCTTTCTTCTTTTTGTTCTTGGATTGAAATCACTCCACCATTGAAGCTAGGTGAGGAGAATTTAAAGAAATCGGCAATCTTGACAAGACTAATAGCAGCCAATTAGTGATTACAGGAGAGCACGTGCTGAGAGTTGCATGCCCCTGTTTGAGAAAATTGTTGTTGCAGCAGATCGTACTTAGTGGATATTATGTAGCGCGAGTAAGTTTTTATTAGAGAAAGGAGGGATTTCGGTAGTAGCTATAAACTGAAATTTTTGTGTACAAAGATATGCAGTCTTCCTAGTTAATAAAAGCAGGATTGTCAAAGCAAAAAAAAAATTTTTTTACTATAGTATATTTTGATATTCTGAACAAGTTTACTTAATAGAACTTTTGAGGTTTACTTATAAAATTTAGACTTTTATATGTAGTAACTGCTAATAGATTTTTTGAAATTTTTAAAAAAAATTAGGGGTAGCTTATTTTTAGTAGTAGCTTATTTTGAAAAAAATATAGTAATATCAAATTTTATAATTAGATTAAATATAGATATAGTTTGTATATTTATTAGATATTATTTTAAATAAAATATTAGCAAGTCTTTGCTAAAGAAATAAATTTTTAAAGATTTATAAAAAAAATTTTTTTATTAAATTTAATTAGATAGCTATCAAATATTTAGATTTTAAGAATTTTTTATTTTTTTTGTTTATATACTATAAAATTTAGTGTAATATAAAATTATAACAACAAATTAATTTATTAGTTTAGAGTTAAGATAAGAGTTAGATTAGAGTAATAGCATTAAAATATAAATAAAATTTATACAATAAAATATATGATATAATTTTAAATTTTATCTTAAATTAAACTTAATTTAGACTGTATTTAATTTATATTTATACAATAAGGGCGCTAACATTTATTAGATAATATTTTAGGGGGTGGAAAGTCAAGCCAAATTTTACTTAATATAAAAATTTTAGCCAATTAAATTTGATGAAAATATTACCTAAAAATAGGGTAAGCCTCTATAGTAAATAAATATTAGATAATAAATGTAACAGATTATAATGAAATCCAGATTAAAATGAAATGATAGTATAAAATCTTGAAAACTAAATTTTTTTGGGGTGCATTTTTTAGGGTTAGGGGTTTAGAGTTAGGGTTAGTTTTAAAAAAAATTATAATAAACAAGTATTAATGGGTTTTAGAAGGCTAGCAGGTTAAGTATAGAATGTAAATTTCATTTTAAATTATGATCTGCAACAATAAATATTAGTGCCCTAAACACAATAATATAAATTTGTTTGTTATATAACAAACTATATTGTTAGATTATTTATTTATAATTCTAGCTCAAGTATACAAACACTAATCCTAATTTTAAAATCTACTCTAATATCTATCCTGATATTTATACCAATATCTATTTATTTTAAAATTTACTCTAATATCTATTCTAATACCCAAACCAATATCTACTTTGGTACAAACAGAAAAAGTAGTAGTATTAATATATAAGAAAAAACAATACTAATACCAATAACAATATTGAAATAGACAATAAACTATTTGAAAAGTACCAACAGTACAGTAATATCAAAATAAATATAAACTAAATAATATTTAACCAGATTTACTAAAAAAACTACAAAAAAATAAGTAATAAACAAAACTAAAAAATAAAGAAAAATTAAAGAATTGGTATGAAATTTACAAAAGCAACAATATTTAATTAATAACAAAAAGAATAATAATAAAATTTGCAATCTAATAACATTTAAATAGATATATCAATAATACAAACTAGACAATATTAATATACAAAAAAACCTACTATAAAAATAAATAACAAAATTGTATTACAAATTTATTAAAAAAATATAAAAGAATAAGCAAAACAAAAAACAAAAAAAATTAATTAATTATCTGTTAGTTACCTAGTATATAGTGATAATAATATAATATAGTTATAGACCCAGACATCTAGTAAAGAAATCATATATTACACGTTTTAGCAAAATTTGAGAAATGAAAAACAGTTTTTGGCAAATATTTTGGTATTTAGTGATCCAATTTGAATAAACTTTTTTTAAAATAAAGCTTTCAGTAAGGCGTATCTAACAAAAAAGGTTCATTAATTTTGATTACTAAATTAAAATAAATATAGTTTTGTTATTTTTAGCAAATTAGAACGAAATTGGCCAAATCTAGTTATAACCTATATGAGAGATGTTCAGGGTCCTATAGTTATTAAAAAATCTTGGCATTTTCTGTTTATGTAATTTATATAGTAATCTGTATTATATTATACTATGATCATATACTAGATGGCTAGTAGATTGGCTATTGATTTTTTAATTCTTGTCAATCTTGTAAAACTCATTAGAAAAGTATCAAATATTAAATAATTTTTTAAAGAGAGGTAACAAAAATTTTTGAAATTATATATAAAAACCTGACAATTTTTATATATAAAGGCAGAGAGAATAGGCTTTTGATAAAAAAAAATTAGATGATAAATAATATAGCCCTTATTAATTAAGCTATTTACAAAGAACTGGTCTAAATTTACTAAAAAAATACCAATAATCAATACCAACAATAAAAAAAAATAATACCAAAATGCATAGCTCAATACAATATCTAAACAAATATACAAATAATATAAGAAGTACTAACTAAATCATACTTACAATAAAAAAATACAAACAGGATAATATTAATACATTACAGAGCCTACAAATAAACAATAAAATTGTACTATAAAGTTTATTAAAGAATAAATAAGAAATAAAAAAAACAAAATACAAAAAAAATAAAAAATAAATAAAAAAATTAAGCTACTTTAAAACCCAATATAAAAATCTACAAAAAAAAAAACAGTACCAAATTGTATAATCTAGCAATATTTAAATAGACAATATTAATAATATAAAAAGTACTAACTAAATAATACTGATGATATCAAGAGCACCAACTAGATAACATTAGCAACAAAAAAGCAATAATTATTATTTAAAAAAAAATAAAAATAGCAGTACTATAATATTTATTAAAGGGTTTTATAATTTACCGCCATGGCGATGTATTGCCACCCCTTGATCAACCAATTAGAATGCAGGATCAAGTGTAACGTAAAATCGAAGCGATTATGAATTTTTTTCAAAAATCGGCTATAGCACGAAATTTTGCCTATGAAATCATCTCTCATACTCTAACAAAAAAAATTACTCTCGAAATTTTGGATTAGCATCTCTTTGCTAAATTGGCCTACCCTAACCCTATCCCTCACCCTAACCCTAAACTAACGAATTAATTTTTTGTTTTGATTTCACATTACACCAGATCTTATAGGGTGCGGTGTATCGCATATGCGAAAAAATCAAAAATTCTTTAATAAAAATAAAAATTTTTTGATACTTATATACAGATTATATTTGTATAAATAATAAAGGATTCTATATTTTAATTTTGATTAAAAATTAGTTATTTATAAAAGTTTATTAGTAGAAAAGAATAAAAAGTTTTTACTATTTTTTTTTAAATTTTAATTTAAAATAGCTCAATAACTATTAATAAAAATTTTATTTTAATTTTTTTATAACTGCATATAAATGCTACCAAAAAAAAAAAGATTGTAAATATATTATAATTTAATAAACTTGAAAGTCTGAATAGCTATTTTCTCTTGGCAAATTAAAATATAAAATAATTATTGTCGGGGATGATGCTGAAATCAGATGATGCTGAAATTTTGGGTCTCGATTTGAAACTATATAAGCCCTGCTAAAATTCATATATACTCTTTAAATATCAAATCTACACCCAAACCTTACCCTAACCTTATAAGACAAAGATGAAAAAACATCTCAAAAAAATCTTAAAATTTCATATCAAAATAAATCAAAATTTCAGGATCATCTGATTTCAGCATCATACCCGACAATTATTATTAGTTTATTAGTTATTGAAATATTTTAATATAGATTAGAGGGTTTAAATAGACAGGTTTAATAGTTGGTCTACAGGTATAGCAGCTAGTATCGAACCTTCGAGTAAATTACTTGAATTAGATACCAAAAGTGCATATGCAGCTAGTTGTATATTTGTCAATGTTATAATATTTAATAAAGGGGGCTACTATTTCCTTGCTATTTTTACTATAGTTATACAAAAATTTTTATTTTTAGAATTTTCTTTAACTTTAATTTTAACTCTAACCCTAACTCTAACTCTAAAAACTAATAAGTAAACCTTCTTTGGCTCCTAATTAAAGGTTGTAAAGCTCATTTTTCTGATTCTAATAGTAGTTAAATTAGGGTTCCAAGCTGCTCTGACCAAGATAACCGTGAAACTAATAACCCGACCTGAAAAAATTACTATCCGGGTTATATTTTTGACAAACCGGTTTAAATATATAAACGGGTCATCCATCAATAGATGGGTTATCTGTCAATAAATGGATTACCCATCAATAAACGGGTCATCCATTAATAAGTCATAGAAGAAAATGCTTCTTTATACAAAATTTCTTTAAAATTATGTATTTAGTTATATTGTTGACTTACTTTGCTAATTAGTTATTTGGGTTACCTGAATATAACCGGGTGATCCATTTTATTCAGATAGCTGGATCACCTGATTACAACCAGGTGACCTGTTTTAATCGGGTAACTAGGTTTAGTTTCGAGTACCCGGTTGAAAAAGATAATTGACCTGACGGGTCACTGATAGAGATTTTTAAACCAGTTTGGAACCCTAAGTTAAATCATTAAAATTGGTTATATAAAATTTTTTTCGTACACTATGATAATCAATTTTTTGTTGTTTTGTTGTTTTGCTTTGCTTTTGCTTCACTTTCCTGCCTACTAATTTTTTTTTTTAGCTTGTTGCCTTTTAAATTTGGTTCTGTCATTGGTGTCATCATTGGTGTTGTTGTATTGGTGTTATTGCAATGGTGTTGTTGCAATAGTGTCATCACATTAAATGTTGTTATTAGTATCATATTGTCCCTAGTATCATAGTTTCTTGGAGTTTTTGGAAGTAGCTTTTTTTTTTTGCTTGTTATTCTTGTATTTACTTGATTTGCTTAGGTTTATATGTTTCTGAAATTTAATGAGTCAACCATGCATTTAAGATGACTGAATAAAGCGATTAACAACTAAACAAAGCAATTTTAGTAAGTTTTTTTTTTTATATATATTTATTTTTTTTATATTTATTCTTTTTTTATTTTAGATAAGTTTTTGTATCGCAAAGTTCAGTAGTTTTTTTCTCTCAATATGCATTAACATTCTTTTCTTTTTTTAGTTTTTTCGTAGATATTGGATTCTTTTTAGTTGTTGAAATCATTGCTAGAGTTGTCGCTGAAGAGAGCACGAGGATGTAGGTGAGATTTTCTGGGTTACGTGAAATCTGACCTCTGATCAAGATCGGATCGGAATCACGTGCTAATATGTACGTTTTTTTTTTTTTTTTTTTTTTGTT
>QKWP01001900.1:61584-101450 GCA_003550325.1 Gigaspora rosea
CCTGTCCCACACAGGTATTACCTACACTTCGGTAACTTACGCACTCACCAAGGCAAGCAACTTGCAGTCAGGGGTACCTAACCGCTACCATTACCTACTTCTGCCCTTGTAAGGTTCATACCGACCCCAGTACCCACCATTACTTTCCTACCGGTCCATCACCGAGTGCCCCAAACTTTCAAACCAGTTGGCTCGGAAGGGTTGATCTACCCAGCATTAGGTGCTACTATGGTTTTTCTTCCCCTGGTACCTAATTCCAGAACATAGGTCCTTTTCCTCCAGTACGACTCCGGCGGCCAGGTTGGTGGACCCTCTCCTCCGAAGGTCATATCGTCCAGTTCTCCAGCTCCGGTTTCTGATATTCCGGTTCTGGTAGCACCGTCAAAGATCGTTGCTACCTCCTTACTCGGAACTTTCCAAATGGGTTTCCATTTCACCGGTTCCTTGGTATGTACGTTTTTTTTGTACACCTGTACAGTTTATTAAGTTTATTAAAATTTTTAACATACTATTAGACCATCTATGCATATATGCATATATGCATACATACGTACTAGAAAAACGATATCTGCTATTTTTAAATTTTTTAATTCTTATAGCTTTTTTTATTTACGGTTAGGGCAGTGTCATTAATCACCTGATTATTTTTTATCAGAGGCCTACCTCCCTTCCCTCTTTCTTAATATATAAATAGTCAGGTTCTTATATATAATTTCAACTTTTTTTACCTCCTCCCCCCCTAAAAAATCACCTGATTTTTGTTACTCCCCTTAACTTATAGCAAAAAAAAGTTAAGATAAAAAATCGTCATAAAACGAACAACTATTATTTAAAATATTTATTTTATATATTAAATATACTATCTAACTATTATTGCTAAACACCTACCCTAACCGTAATATCAACTCGAACCCTAGGCATAATTTTCAAGACCACTATCCTAACACCGAACCCGAACCACTAAATTAAATTTCAAGCAAGAAACCAACAAAATCGACGAAAGCACCGCACCCGAAACGTTATATAATGAACCTAGAAAAATACCCCACGTAAGTAAATAGGAAAAAAAAATACCAATCTAAAAACACTAATAACGAAAAGCATACTAAATAGACGCAGTACTAAGAATATGAAAAAAACACTTATCTAAGGATGCAAGTATGAAAAACGTACCGAATGAATGAAGCACAGCTAACAACACCAATGACCAACGACAATGACGAAAAGTATTAGAAGCACAACCGAAAGAACCTGAAAAAAAAAACTGAAGATTAATATCAAGAATAAACGAAAAAAAACAAATATGATAGTGACCAAAAACGCACCGAAATGAACGAAGAATAACCAATGACGAAGAGCACAGAAACTATTACTGAGGAACCTAAAAAAAAAACAAGTTAGTACCCAAAATAAGCAAAAAAAACAACAAACTAAGGCAAAAGCTCAACAAAATTGACGAAGTACCAATCAACAAAGTAGCAATGAACACCATGCAACTTCGAACATATATAGCAGAACAAAATCCAGTACTTCAAAAACAATGATGCCGCACCGAAAAGAATGAAACCAACAAACCACAACTACTGACGATGATACTAGAGAAACCAAAGTCACCAACTAACGATGACGCAATATCGGCTAAAAGTGAAAAAAAATTAATTAGTAATAAAAAAAGATGAAGATATAAACAAAAAAAATAACTTATATGCAGCTCCTGCAGGTAAACAACTGGTGATCATCCACATGTGATCACGTGAAACTGATCTAGATCGGAGGTCGGTGGTTGCACGTGACCCGGAAAATCTCACCTACATCCTGTATCTGTCGTCGCTGAAGTTATCATTGAAGTCATTGCTAGAGCCATCATTATTGGAATTGTTAGAGTTTGGCTTTTTGGATAAGCTGCACTTTAGACCTGCCTTTCATTGTTCATTGATTCTGGTGCGTTGCTTGGTTTTGGGTACTATTTCGTTATACAACATTTGTAAGTGGTAAAGTTTTTTTGCTGTTTCGAGGTATGATTTTATTATATAATATTGTGGATAGTGCAGTTTTTTTGTCATTTTAGATTGTCTTTGGAGTGGGTTGGATGTGCGAATAAAGATAACTGTTGCATTTTTTTTTTATATAAGTTAATAAATTCATTTTTTTTTATAATAAATAATGTATGTTTTTTTTATAATAAATATGTTTTTTTTTATAATAAATCCTTTTTTTTTTAATAATAAATAACAAATTTATTATGATTTTTTCTTATAGTTATATTTTATTTTTTTTTTATATTATTATACGAACTTGAGATTTTTTTTAACAATTTTTTAATAATCGAATTAGTGGTCATGTAACTGAATTCGATTGGTCAATTACAGGATTGGCATGGTAACAGGTCACTGCCCAATTTATATTTTTCCTATGATTAAATTTGATTGGTTAGATATGGGTCTAGGATTAAATTAATTGTCTTAATGTAGATCTCTTTGGGGTTTAGATTATTAGTATAAATCCCAGGGTTTAGAATAAGATTACCTACTCTTTTTACTATAATAAAAAAATGTTTCAAAACATATATAAAAAATGAATAGTTTGTGTAATAATGAATTTGCTGATCATTACGTTCTCTTCTTTGATTCCAAATATCTTGTAATTTACTAGGCCATTTTTGATGATTTAATTATCATTAGAATTAAAAAAATGAGTTCTACAACTTTCAATTAGTAGCCAAAAAAGGCTTACTTATTAGTTTTAAAATTAAAATTATAATATACAGTATTATATTAATCTAAAAATAGAAACTTTGTATAACCATAGTGAAAATAGCAAACTTTCCATAAAAAATTGTGATTTACACAGAATTTTATTATTACAACTGACTTTGTGCTCTTAAGTAAAATTGGTTTTGGCTTAAAAAAATACAAGTTTTTTAAAATGAGTTTTATTAGTTTCTTAGTAAAATTTTTTACTATGGCAAAAAAACTTTTCAAACCGTAATTTGTACAGAATTTTATTATCACAACTGATTTTTGGCTCTTAAATAAAATTGTTTTTTGGCTCAAAAAAATGCTAGTTTTTTAAAACAAGTTTTATTAGTTTTTTAGCAAAATTTTTTACTATAATAAAAAAATATTTCAAAACATATGTAAAGAAAAAAATGAATATAGTAGTTTGTATAATAGTAAATTTGCTGATTCTTATGTTCTCTTCTTTGATCCCAAGTATCTTGGGATCTATTGGGCTAATTTTGATAATTTAACTACTATTAGAATCAGAAAAATAAGTTTTACAACTTTTAACTAGAAACCAAGAAAGTTTACTTATTAGTTCTGGAATTAGAATTTATTTAATACTAAAAATAAAAATTTTTCTGTAATTATAGTGGAAATAGAAAAATATCATGATGGAAATAGGCATTCTCTTAATAAAAATCTTGCCAAAGTAGATAGCCATTAAACATAAAAAAAATAATAATATAAATTTTAATAAATAAATTATTTTAAAAAAGTATACTTGTATATATTATAAAATTTATTATATTAGCCTCTAATTTGCTAGATTGATACAAAATTATTAATTTTTATTAGTAATATCATATGATTATTATATGATTTTTGTAAATTAAAAATTAATGCCCCATATTTAACTTATATTTCTTAGTAAATATCTAACTAATATTAATAATTTTACTATCATACTATTAAAATTACAAATACCTGTTTTACAACTTTTATTATATATTTTAAAATAACTTATTTAATAAAATTTTTTTAATTTTTTAAACCAAATTTTTGCTATCAAAAAGATTATATAATAAATTAGGATAATGCACAGCATTGTGTGTCCGAAGCACAATAACAACTAAGATCCAATTTCATTTTTTGATACAACACAAATCAAAACAACACGATGTATCAAAATTGTAACTATTATATGCATGCAGACAGATACCAAATACAGAAGTTATATTTTTGATATTACTATTATTGATGCATCAAAAATGTAACTTTTTTATTACCTTATGTAAATATATAAAGTCCTCCACTATGCTTCAAACAATAATTTACATATTATTTACTTTTAAACATTGAAGTATAGTTTTATAATAACATTTTGTAGTATTAAAAATTTCTTTTTTTTTTACTTTGTTTTGATTATTAGTTTTTATGCAACTAGGTAATATTACCAAGAGTGAAAATTAGCAATAAATAGTTTTAAGAGTAGTGTGAATATAAATTTATTTTTATATAATTTACAGGGTACAAAAAAATTTTATAAAGAAAGCAAAAATATGCTTCTAATAAAACTTTTCAAAATTATAGCTAGTATTTTTCAAAATTTTGTGATATATAATTTGAATTCTCCTATTTGTTATAGTAAAATTTTAAACACTATATCATTTAAAAAGATCTACTTTCATATATTGGTAAAAATAACAGATGCCCCCAAATTTCTTTAGGTTGCACAAAATTGCTAATTCTATTTGTTGAATTGTTGTTCTGATTGGTCGATCATCTGATTTCATATGTAATCATTATTAAAAATAATTTACTTTTATCCAACTCTTAAAAATTACCCTACCCTTAAAAATAATAAAATAAATTGGTTTACATTATGTTTTAAAAATATTTTAAAGCAAATAATTGTCTAGAGCATAGCAGAAAACTCATCAAGAGAGCAATAGACCAAAATTTGTGTATAGGTAATCAAATTTAAAAGATCAACACAAATCAGTTTGAAAATTTCGGGTCGGGACACATCGGAGTGCATCGGAATCATGGTCGGCTGGATCGGATTCGATTATTAATTTTGTTACAAAATCTGCTAACCAATACGGCTAACCACCGACCTAGATCCGATGCATCCGACACAAGAATTTGGTTACTCTCCTGTAAAAAATGTCCGACAAGACAGAATAACTATAATATAGCTCCGGACAATTATGTTTTCTAGTTTTTATTTAATAATGTTCTTTCCCATTCACTTTGTGTGCTTGTTGCAAGAATTGCAAGAAATTTCGTTCCATTTCACTTAAAATTTTTAAGCCGATGGTGGGTTTGTCCTTTCAATATTAAAAGAGAGCTCTACGGGCATATTAACAGAAGATTCAATCAAATTCCATGTTTTTTAATTATGCCAATTGGAGAGAGATTTATTAAATGATATTTACTACAGTATTTAATCAAAAAATTTATCAATACCCGACACAAAATTTAACTTTGATGCTCGATGATTGATCAATTAAAACTCAACGAATGTCTATTCTCGAAATTTTGATGATGATCGAATATTCATCGAATCTACCCTCTACTTAAAGGATTTAATTTTTAGAAAAAGTCTATTTGTAACAGCCTGTTATGTAACAGTCAGTTATAAGGCTAGTATTAATGTTAAGTAAGATTAAAGTTAGGGTTAGGGTTAAAATTAATACAGAATTGCGAAAGAATCATTTTTTTTTGTTAAAAGTACAATAGGGGTTATCCTAGTAAAATTTCGAGCTATAAAATAAAGCTGTTACAAATAAGTATGTAACAGGCTGTTACAAATAGATTTATCCTAATTTTTAATAATAATGCAAGAAATACACACAGCCCACAATAAATTACCGGAATAATTCTTTTTTTATTAATAATAATAAAGAATGTAATCTTTTTTTTTATTATTACTTAATCAAAGTTAATTAATTAAGCTTTTTAAAAACATCTTTTTATATAAACAAACTTTTTAATTGGGAAGTTGGCCCAACCATTTTTAAAAAATCCAGAATAATCTTATCAAATTAGAGATTGTACCCGTATAAGAGTCACTCGGGTAACCCATGTAAGATAAGATCTATCAACTATATTAATTTTTGTTCTTACTAATATTAGATAGTTACATGACATAGAGTTAAATTATAATATAATCTTTGGTTTTTATGATTCATTGCTTTGCAGCGTCCTTTAGACATTTTATACCTATGTTGTATGAAGGTACAAATCTCAACGAGGGTTAATGCTGATAATAAGATTTATTTTTGCTGCTGATGCTGATTTCGAGGTTGCGATTTGAAAATATTAAGCCCTACTAAAATCCACATATATTCTTTAATTATCGTTATCAATTCTAATCTTAACCCAACCCTAAAAAAAAAAACGGAAAAGCACCCAAAAAAATTTTAAAAATTCGTATTAAAAAAAATAGGTCCAAATTTCAGTATCAGCCATGATATTTATTAATCTAGTATTTAATTTTTTTTTTTTATTCAAAGTAAATTAGTATATGAGCATGAAAAATTCAAGTCTATTATTAATTTCATTTTATTTTCAAATAGTTAATATGTGAGTATAAAGAAATTTATCAATGATAGACTTCAAAATTCAATTTAAGTGGCACATTTCGAAAATAAGTAGGAATTTTTTAAAATAACACTTTTACTACTGTATATTGAATTTTTTAAATCTAAGAATTCGAAATAAGTTATCCAAATTATGAATATTTACTATTATTATAATTTTATTTTATATTGAGTATAAATAACATTAAATTACTATTATATAAAAGAATATAAAGAATATTTATTAATCTAAATATTTAAAATAAGACATGAATTTTGCTATTTACCGGTAATTTTATTTTATTCATGATAGTTAAGTGTATGAGCTAAAGAAAATAAGTATTTGAAATTAGTTATTCATTCATAATAATTTTTGGTGTGTGAGTATAAAGAATTCTTTTAAGTAATTAAAATAAGATATTCGAGTTCATGAATTTTTACATTAATTTTAGCACTTAAGAACAATTCCGAAAATAAGCACCCTTTTTTTTGTATAATTTGAAAATTCAATAATATGGGATTTTTGTACTAAGAAACATATCTTCTGTTTCTAAGTTATTCTCCAGGTCAAGGTGATTTAGTGGTGTAAAATCATCACAATTGCTTACATGATCTGTATGATTCGGGGCATGGTCAAAAAATTAGGCATGCCCTATTTTGATCACGTGCACAATAATATATAGTTAACTCTCTTTATACCGAACTTCTCTATAACTAACTCTGGATATCTAATATAGTTAATTAAAATTTTTGAATTTTATAATAGTTCGGTATAAAAAGAGTTGTGATTTCTTAAGAAAACATAGTAATTTTATATAGAGAGCTTTTTTTAATAGCCAGAATCAAATAGCTCCCATGATTTATAAATTCTGTAGATTGCAAGCGTATCTATAAATAAAAGTATATTTTATTGATATCAGATTGTCATAATATCGGTGACTTGGGAGTAACAAATTTCAAAATTATTCATATTCAAAAATTATAGCATTGTGGTTTCAAGCCAATAAGTGTCAAGTTAAGTATCACATGACCAAGGCATGCCCCATACATGTGCCCCGAACCCTAATGATTTGAAGATTACATAAACAAACAAACATCGCCCGAACCTAGAAGAGCAATTATGAATGGTTTTGCATTGCTGACTTGGCGAATAGCCTTATTAGAAGCAAAAAGCAAGCCACTTAATAAAAAGCCCGGTACGATTATACTTAGGAGGTGTTTTTGGTGGTGCTTAGTTTCGGAACGGTACGATATTAATTGAAATATTTTAAACAAGAATTCAACTTCATATACTGTATATTTATTATTTATTTTATTTTCTTCACGTCAAAGCGTATGTGTTAAAGAATATTTATTAATTTAAGTATTATTTTTAAAATAAGCTATTTAGCATAAATATTTATTACAGTATATACTGTATTTATAATTTTATTTTAGATCATAAATATAAACAATTATTAAGTATTTAAACTAAGCTATTCATTCAATTTTTTAACAGTAATTTACTACAGTATTTAATTTATTTTATCTACGATATGATAATCGTTAATTAATCTAAGTATCTGAAAATAAACTATAAAGTCCATTAATCTTTATTATGTGTCACATAAATAAAATGAAATATAAAATCTAATAATTGTTTTACAGGAAATGTGTGAAATAACGATTCAAGGATAGATAAGTAGAAATAGAGAGATCAACGATTATATGAAAGGGCCACAACTTATAATCAGTATGATCGAATGGATATTGTTTGATAAGCTAAAAATTAAAAAATTGATAATTGTGAGTTTTGATTTTATAACCAATCGGAGTTACTCTAATCATTTAAAAGTAGCCCAACTTGTGACCCAGTTAATAATCTTATAAATAGGTGGGTAAATCAGTGTTTAAATTTTATGCGGATCCAATTAGAGGGTAGAATCGATGTTTCTTGTTATTTTTTTAATGTGTTACGATAATCATGTTTATTCAAATTAAAACTTAGTCGATCGATAATCCCAACGAATCATATTATAAATTGGGAAATTGGTAATTTGCACAACCTGACAAATGATTGGCTGATACGTGCCGTTTCGTGGAATATTCAATGAGATTTTACAGCTGTTTTTTTTTTCATAAATTCTGGAACATCTGGCAAAAATTAACCGACCGAATATATTTGCCGATTCGATAAGTTTGTGATTTCGGTAATGATCCAATCACAATCAAAACTTATCGAATCGGCAAATATTCGGTCGGTCAATTTTTTTTTTTATATGTTCCAGAATTTATGAAAACGGCTATAATTCGATTACCATCTAGCATCAGTAAAAATTTAACTATTTATTTTGATAATGAAAAAGGTTTTGATTTATTACAGTATTATAAATATCGGTAGAAAAAAAAAAAATAGTAATCGATAAAAATTTAAATGTTACACTAGATATTTCTATATATTTTTGATAGTTTAAAAAAAAATTCAATGAATATTCGAAATTTTCGGAATTCTAGAGTTTGCGATTAGTAGCCAAACCGATTATTTATAGTTATTGTATAGTGGTCTGACGATTGAAAGTCCGATTTAGTTTCAGATATACAATATGGAAAAAAATTGGACATTCATATCATAAGAAACTATACAATAATATTTTATATCTATAAATTTCATTTTATGTACTTACAGTATAATACTATTATTATAAGATTATTTCATAAATTTAAGCGACGTTACTATAATTTACAATACAGATAATTTGACTCGAACTGACATGAAGGATCTCGGATTACCAGAACTAATTCAACCCTATTTGCGACCAAACAATGTTCGAAATTCATCGGTTCCAATATTTAAGATCCTAGCATCAACAACCTAAAAAATTTCGCTACCAACGTTAGCGTTAGGATTTATTATTGTTTTGGTTTTATGTTACATCTGGTCTTTGAAATTTTGAAATGTTTAAGTTGGTGATACTAAGAGAGTTGAATGGACAAACCCCTAGAGCAGGGTTGGCAATGGATATACTCCATTGAAAAAATTGCAAACCAATGGAACCAATGGAGCCAATTAAATTAGATATTAGTTATTAACAAATACTATATTATAAGCTAATTGGCCTCCATTGGCTCCATTCGCAAATTATTCTCAATGAAGCAATATGGAGTGATGCCAATGGAGTTGTTCTCCATTCACCTCAATAGAGAAATGTGCCAACCCTGCCCTAGAGTCACCAACCTAAAAAAAATTTCGCAACAGAATCAGATCAATATAAAGTCAAACAATAATACATTCAAAACTTTAATGCTAGCAGCGAAATTTTTTTACGTTGGTAATGCTAGGGTCTTAGTTTAGACTCATTTAGTATTTTTCATTTTACAGCTGATTTGAAAATTAATGGGACACGTGATAAATTTTGTAATTATTTTCGGTAATACAGTAACAGCGTAGTTTTTTGATAATATAATTTTCGGCCGGTATAGGCCGAAAATTATATTATCAAAAAACTAAACTGTTATTAGAAAGTGTGAAAGTGGGAATTATAGCAAATTTACGGGTCGGAATGCATCGGAATCCTGGTCTGCTGGATCGGAATTGTTCAACTTTACCAATATGAGATCATGACCATTAAGAAAAATGCCGATAAAGTTGTAAAATTACTGTATTTTGCATAATTTTAATAAAATTTGCGGTTTCATTTCAGTGATTAATAATGCTGGAATTTATCACGTGACACAAAAGTTACATATGTATTGTAAGATTGTAATTTTCGTAACACAACACTATACTGATAATTTTGCTATAGAATCTGCTAACTGCTATTACTAAATGTTGGCCTATTTCAGACACATTCTGGCCTGGAAGTTGGCGAATCCTCCTGTAAATAGCGTAAATAAAATAACACCATAGGTGCGTTTTAGTAAAAGTGTTTATTTATATCTAGTTGATTTTTATTATTCTTATTTTTTATTAGCTAAATATTATTTTAAAAATAGTGACATATTATGTTTTCAGCAAATCGTAGCAAAAAAAAAAGTCGATAATCCAATAAACAAAATATAACTCCTTCGGCAACACCTTATGGACTTTACAAATATCCATATGTTGTTACAGCAACAATATTCACAACTTTTTGCGCCTTTAGCTTCGAACAAAACCAACGCAAACAATAATAAAGTATTTGAATACAAAAAAAAATTTTTAGTAAAAAAAAAAATAACAATGAAATTCCGCATTTGACATAAAAGTTAGAAGATAATAAATAATGGCATGGTATGCCTTTGGGTTTCTTTTAATTTTTTATTAGTGATAAGATTTTCTAATATAAAAAGCAACGTAATGATTTTTGACAACTATAATTTCGTTGAACATAAAGCAACAACCTTTTTTTTATTCTATCAAAAGTAGTTTTAGCTAATTAGCGTTAACCTTGATCAGCTTTTACTGTATGACCCCGACTATTTAAAATTTTATTTCTGATCAATTGATTTAGGTGCTTGAGAACACCCTAAAACTATGTTGCTTCTAACACTTTTTTTTTTTTTTACTAAATAAATTAAGTTCTGTAGCTTTTGAATAATACAGTAAATAATTTAATACAATTTTGAAACTATGTTGTTAAATTTACAAAAGTTAAAAACCACAAAGATTAACGTTAATAAATTTAAACAAAAATAACCAGAAATTTTTAGAATTAAAATCCTGTCGATATAATTTTATTAGTGCGTGTGAATGAAAATCTGCTGCAACATTTCATTATGATCATTATGATCATTTACAGGTTTTCACTCTCACGCACTCATATATGTTAAAAAGTTACAAAGCTTTGATTTACTTAATAAAGCCAACACTTTCTAAATTCGAATTCTCAAAGTGGAAATTTCCGCTATAAGTGCAATTTATTTTTATTGGCCAATAAAATTTTGTTATCTTATATAATCCTATCGGAGTAAATTTTTTTACGTAAGCGTAAGACTCTCTAAGTGCAGTGGTCCCTGACAGCTTGACTTAGAGAAGGTTCACTGTAGTAATCTATATATATACCATGAAAAAAGATCGACAAATCTTAAAAATCTTACATAAGACGATTATATATATATATATATATATATAAGTAGGTGACTATAATAGTAAATCATTTGATATATATTTTTCCATCCGAATATGTCAAAGACATAGTAAAAAGCAGGCAAAAACTTTAAAAACCATATTGGAAAAAATTTTTGATAAGAATATTGCGATTATTAAAATTGTTATAAAACGATAAATAAGCACATTCAATAATAAAATTTTTATGTTTTATAAAATAAAGCACACTAATAATGTATTAAAGTATTGTCGGATTTTTAAAATAAACTTTAATCACGGGATTAGATGTTATCTATTTTCAAAAATACAGTAACCAGTGAATAAGTACCTCAATTAATTAAAGAAAGTGTGCTTATTTTATTTGTTTTACGGTAAGTGATATAATTTACATATTAATGAATCAATGTTAATATATCAATATTAATTTATCATACTTTAAACGTTCATTAAGTCAAAAAAAATATTAATAAGCAAGTGTACAATAAACCAATCAAAAAAAAAAATCATATATAAATAAATTCTATCAAGACTTTTATAGGTTTAATGAGGAGGTTTCGTAAGCGATTCGTAAGATATTAAATAAGCAAGTTAATAAACCACAATCGAATTGTTTAAATTTATATTTTTAATCCCTCAATATTACATAAATGATTGGAGATTAAAGTATAGATTTGTACCCGAATAGAAAATATTATTATTATATGACTATAATAAATTACCGGATAACCGGGCTGATTTAATAATACTCGGGTACGTAAAAATAATGGTTTTGACTGGTACATTCTCTAGATTAAAGTTTATGAAACTTATATACGTATCAATTTAATTTTAATAATCACAAAATCAAAAAATTTCGCCCATATGCATAGTACGTACAGTTAATTTTATTTTACGTAGGCTTTTATGTATTATTAGTAATAAAGTGATGGCATTTTTTGTAGACTGGGAGTTTCCTTAAATTGTTTATTGTGCTTTGATTTACGTGTATATTTTAAGCAATAGATTTTACTTTATTAATATAAATGTTAGATAAGGCATTAATTATTTAAAAAAGTTTGTAAAGTTATTATATTTTCTTTTTATCAATATTATTTCGATGTCTCTACTAACCTAGTCTTTTATAAACTTATTATCTCTATTTTTTTATAGTTTTTCATTCAAGAACATAAATTTTTTGGTTTCATATTTTAGAGAAAAATACCTTTTCTGATTAAAGATGCAAAGAATGGATTTTATTATAATCTCAAAACTATAAATCTTCTGTACCTCTCCATCCGACTAGTCAGGTTATATAAGTTTCCATTCCGCTTCAGTGAATAAAGTTTAGGATTTAATGATTGGGTCTCAAGATTTAGTACTATTAGAATCGATTCAGTGAGACGATTTTGTTGTTTTTCTGATAAATACAAATAGTGCAAAGAATGAAGGATATTTCATATATTATGGCAACTATCATATCCAATGACTCTCAATATACAGTAATAGAATTAAGATCAGAACTAGGGATTGACGACTGTTAACGATTTACTTATCTGTTATCTGTTATTATGTAACCAAATTGAGTCTGATCAGATTTTACGCATACTGTACATTTAGATTGCATTTGTGAATAAGTAATAATCAATCGTAATAAGCATTAATTAGTAGTAATATGTAAAAATAAGTAAGGAGGTATAAAATAATTATTTTATTACTTTGCCTCATCTAATCAAAACTAATCTATGATCATCGATAACTTATAGAACTCGGTTCATTGGGGACGTTCTATGTACGTACTATGAAGATCAAATTTATCAAATTTATCATATGTAATAAAAATAATTATCGCTATATAATGGAATTTTTTTTAAATTTTAATGTTTTTATAAGAAATTTCAAACCGTATCTTTTCATTATTTTGCATATTAACTTCTTTAGAAATTTTACTCAATTGTTTAACAGACTTTATATATTTTTTTTTTTAAAGAAAAGAACGCTTCGTTTTTTTTTTTTTTTTGATTTCAAACAATATTAGATGATGATTTACACAACATCATGCAAGATGACAATTTACTAACAATCAATATAATGTATACCCTTACAACTAAATAAACGTTAATCTTAACTCTATTGCGACTATACATAAATTTCGGTTCGTTCCTGTTTGACGAAATTTTTAATCACGTGAATCCGATATATTTTAATTATATTAAACTTATCATGCTCTAATCGAACTCGAAATCAATCCTTAGAGAAAAAAAGGGTTTAAAGATCTATAATATAAAGTAAATATTTCATAAATATGAATTTGTATAATTACTTGTATATACAATTTAAAGCATAGTTCGAAACCCATTTTGTATAAAGCAATTGCTAAATTATATAAAATATTCATTTGTTTTGTATTTTGAGACAACTTATATATTTTAAGTCTAATATATTTTCATTATGTGGATATCATACCCTTCATTTTTGATTCGCAAAGATATTTTAAAATTCGGTTTGGTAAATAACCAGGTCTATTTGAAACCGACTTTATTTTTCATAGGTTAAAACTGGTTTTAATGGTTTTAACATACCCTAGAAAAAAATAAAACCGATTCCAAACTCTAACCTGGTCATTTGATCAAATCAAATAATAAAGAGTCATTTATATCATTTAATATCGAAATTAGATAATATAAAAGGGTTTCAACACTATTACTTCCTTAATCGATAATCTTACCCAACCTACAGGTTATAGAACCAGACCGAACCAGGATCGGACTTTACTATCCCTAACTATAGATGCATTTTATAATAAATATTTAAAAAAATAATAATTAGCAAATTTAGTTAATTAAATTAATCATATATAAAGATAATTAAAATTTGTGTCATAAGTCAAGTTGTTGTTAATTATATATATTTTAAATTAACTTATGCTAAATGACAATATAAGTCAATTATCTTTTGAAATGATCCATTTCATTGAATCATTGAATCATTTGGTTTGTTTATTATCATAGTTCATCAAATATCAACGAAAATGATTTTTTACTCATTTTAAATTATATAAACCATTGAATTATTTTCTGATCATAATAATATAATATATTTTTTAACCTATTGGATGGTTTATCATTACATTATATTAAGTTTTAACACTATACATTAGTGGTTAAGGGTAGAGGGTACTATTTTAAAATTATATATAAACTTAATGGTAAATTTTTTTTATATTTAATTTTATGAAAATTATATTATAACAGATAAGTAATCTAATTTTTTTAAGCCAAGTTTGTAAAGCAGGTTTTTCTGATTCTAATGATAGTAAAACCATTAAAATTGGTTAAAAACTTAGTAAAATATAACCTTTTAAAGATTGGATATTAAAATTTAGTAATAAAACTAACTTATAAATTTACGCAAATTGACCAATCAGAATTAGCAATTTTGTGCAACCCAGAAAAATTTGGGTCAACCCAGAAAAATTTTGTGATATATACAAGTATATTTTTTTAAAATATATAATAGTTCAAAATTTTACTATAATAGATAAATTGTTTTATTTATATATTATAAAATTTTAATAAAAATTTAGTTGTAATTTAAAAAAGTTTTATTAATAGCATATGTCAATTTTATATGAAAATTTCAAAATACCATATAAAAACTATATAAAAATAATATATAAAAATAATATTCGTGCCCCTCTACCCTTAAGTAAGGTCTAATATATAATTTATGTTCTTTTAATTCTTAGTAACAAGTAAGAGGTTTTAAATTTATAAAACTTTCATAATAAGTGTAAATTTATCTGCGAGAATAATTTATTCAACAAAATCAAAATTAGGTACTGTATTATTGATTTTCTGTATTTTCTGTATAGCAAATATTTTGATATAACAGAACATTATAAATATATTTTTTTTAATATATATAGAATCAACCTTTTGATATCCTAATAGGTCCATACACTAAAGACATTAGATCAACCTGTAAACTTCATTATATTGAGCCTTGACTGTAGATATAATTTTTTTTTTAAAAAAAGAATATATTGACCAACATCCCGGCTCTACATTACCTCAAAATTTGAAAAAGCTTGATAAGATGAAAAGCTACCTAAGGAATCTTGATGAACTATCAGCAAAACAAGAAGCCTTGCAACTGACTTTGCAAAAAAATATAATTTTGTATAAGGTAAATGGGGGTATTGTGGCCAGGTTAAAGTTTATACTAATAAAATATTTTTAATAAGCAAATAGATTTTTGTAAAATTTTTATTATTTGAACTATACTTAATAAAGAATAAATTACTGTAAAAAAAACTTTATATTATATATAGTTTAGATATAAATAATTAGTACACATATATAATATAAAAACTAAATTCTAGAGGGGGGGTATTGTGGCCAATTATTTGACAGCGAATAATTTTTGATCTACTGGTCCGTTTTGGATGATTTTACCACCAAAATAACCGTCTCGGTGAGATGATTCTAACAAGCACAAAATTGCTAAAATCCAATCACGGGATCCCAAGATCGTTAGAGGTAAATATGTAAAAATTTTGCAGATTTACTAATATAATTTTATAAAATAAAATAAATCTATATCGATCTCAGGGCCCCGTGATTGGATTTTGACGATTTTATGCTGGTTAGAATTGTCTCACTGAGACGGTCATTTTGGTGGTAAAATCCTCCAAAACGGACCAGTGGATCAGAAGTTATTAACTATTAAATATTCTATATAAATTTAATAATTAATTCAAATATGCGCAAAAACTTATATTTTGCCTTGTGATCTAGCAATCGGAATTGGGCGAATTTTATACCATTCAATTCGTCTCGATGAGACGAATCGAATGGTATAAAATTTTATCCAATTCTGATCACTAGATCACAAGATATGTCACTTGGCCACAATACCCCCATTTACCTTATATTATAGAGACATTAATTACTTATGAGGAATATGTATTAGAAAAAATCCGATAGTAAGTCAATTTAATTTAATCCCAAATCAAAGTATTCGGTTACTAAATTCATCATTGATATTATTGATCATTTCAAACTAAATCCTCAAATTTATTTGCTCCCTGAATATGTAACCCATCTTCTCACTATATCTGCTTAATTCCGTAAATGCGCAGTAAAGTATCTTCAATACAATCTTAAATACAATCGGAGAAATTTTATTTGATTTTTTTTTTTGCTATTTGGATCTTAATTTTTAAAACTGACATGGTGCAAGAGGCCTTAATAATTGTTTCAACTCAACATATAAAGTCAAAATTTCAAAATGGCTTCATAGTTTCTTAAAATTTATGACCTCATTTTAAACCCGAAAACAATGACTTTTTATTATCATATTGAAAATTTTTTAAACCCGAAAACAATGACTTTTTGTATCATATTGGTTTTAAAAAAAACTAACAAGACCTCTAATAAAGTTCAAAAAACATTTACTCCATGAAAATGAACTAATTAAAGAAATGTTATTAGTGTTAATAAGGTTACATTGTTTTGATACATATTAAAATTGAATTCAGTATATGTAGAATATTATTCTTAGCATAATATTCAAAAAATTACCAATTATTGTAGATCATTTGTACAGGTTATTCGGCCATGTGATTTTCCAACCATGGAAACTAATCTATTTTTAATTATATTTATGGGAACATTGTAGGCCGAATGGTTTCCTATTCTAATAAAAATTTCTCTTTTTTTTTTTTTTCTTCCATTCTATATAAAACACACGATGTTTTTATCGTTTTGTCTAATTAATAAACCAAATCAACCTAATCAACCTAATCAACCACGATGGATGGTTTTAATCCATTATGCAAATTACAATTTTATGCTGATCATTTTCCTTTGGCTACAGATCGTGCTATAAATATATATAAATTGAATTCACAACTTTTAACAAAAGAATCTAGAAAAACTTTTCATGATTTTATATACGCTTCAGTTCCTATAAAATATGGATTGTTAAGTAATAAAGTAAAATTACATGTATTACCTCATTACAAAAATCCCAGTTATTTTACTCATCAAATATCATATAATACAAGAACGGATGCTTATTATGAGAATGATCTCAATGAAATGTCTTTTTTAATTAAAGATTCTGGATTTTTAAAGTATTGGCGTTCTGGAATGTTAGATTACGAAATGGTTGGAAAAAAGTGGGAAGAAAAAGAAAATAGGTAAATTTTTTTTTTTAAAAAAATGTTTGGAATTTTATATATTTTCATTAAAAAAAAAAGTTAGATTTTTAAAAAAAATTTACTCAAAATTCTCTTAATAATTCTCTTATTAGATTGTATTTAGCAAAAGATCCTAGAAAAATTGAACCAAGTCAAGCAGAATTACCAGCCTCAGCTATTTGGAAATTTGATTATAGATCAGCAGAATTAATTATTTCTACTCTTAGCATAAAATTTCAGAATAAAATCTATAATATAAATCAAAAACAAATGACAATAGAATGGTCAATCTCACCTTTACCAACAAGAAAAAATCCATACCCTATTTGGAATCCAATTAATATTGAATCTTCAAAGTTATATACTGAAGATGATTGGAGTACAAGTATAAATATCACAAAATATGTGAAAGGAGAATATGGATTTTTATTACAAGCTTATATGAGTGGACCGATGGTGAAACTTTGGAGAAATAAGGAAATGTTTAGTTCTTCTTTTAGTGATAACGCTCCAAGTTTTGGAATGAATTTAAATGTTGTTTTAAAAAGGGAAAAAGATATAAAATATGGAATATTACCAAAAATAGATACGCATGATGAGAATGTAAAAAAGATGAGATTAAATGACAAAACTTCAAGTGATTTTATCATTACTCTTGATAATTCTAATAGTAATAATAATAATAATAATATGGATACCGATTCACAAAGACAATTAGAAACATTTTACGTTCATTCCAAAGTTTTATCACTTAAATCAGATTATTTTCGTGCATTATTTAATTCAAAAATGATGGAATCAAATGATATGTCACTTTCACTTAAAGATGTATCTTATAATACCTTTAAAACAATTCTTGATTATTTATACACTGGAAATATTAATAATATTTCGACAATGGAAGAATGGATCGATTTACTTTACGCTTCTTCAAGGTTTTTGATTTCTTCATTAACCCAATTATGTGAAAAAAATCTTGTTGGATTCGTTAATGATCAGAACGCAGATGAATTCACAAATATTTCAATAGAATGTGGTGCACAATTATTACTGAAATATTGTGAACTTTTAGAAGTAAAAACTGATAATGGATTTGGTAAATTTGATACGGATAAAAAGAAGAATGAATCAAAGAATCCTGGATCACGACCGTTGCTTGCAAAAATGAGATCAATGAGATCACTCGTTAAAAATAAAAGATTTTAAGGACTTTTTCGATTTCTATTATTAATGAAAAAAAAGGCTTTAGAATATTATCAATTAGTGCTTAATAATAATAAATTAAATGCTAATTATGTAACAAAAAAAAAAAAAACAATAATAAAAAAAAAATATAATAAAATAAATAATGGTTTGCACAATTTTTAAACTTGTCATTACATATTTTATCTTTTATAGATACCAAAAATATATCGCGCTATTTTGACTAAATAAAGCAATCCTTATTGTGCTACAATTTCTCTAAATAATGAAATTCGTACGTACAGTACATACTTGCATTTATTATATATCTCCATAACAGATAAGCATAAGAAAATCATTGGTATTTAGTTATCAAATTTAGAGACAAGAAGTAGACAAATTAATATCAAAACAATTCTCATTTGAATTTTGATTAAATTAAAAATTCTTTTTTAAATTTAATTGAATTAAAAATTCTTCTTTAATTTAATTGAATTAAAATTCTACAGTATTTTTGAATTTGAAATTTTTTAAAATTATAAAATTTTAGCTGTTTTTAAAAAATTTCAATTTGAAAAAAAATTCTATTAAATTAATTCTTGATCCGCCCTTTTTCCAGAATCTGGAGTTTTTCAAAGGGCAAATCGATTTTCTACTAAGTAAACCTTTCCTTCTGCATTAAGAAAAAGTTGTAAAGGAGAGAATCCTGTTCATTATGACAGTTAAATTATTAAAATCGACTCAGTGGATCACGAGATATGAGCATTTTGTCTTTGCGACTATATGGTGTAAACAAAAAAGTAAACATATAGCGCGGAGAAAAAAATGCTCGTATCTTGTGATCTACTAGGCCGATTTTACTGATTTAACTGTCATTAAGACTGTAATTCTCTTCTCTACAACTTTATTTAATGAAGAAGAGAGGTTTGCTTAGTATAATATCTATTTGTCCTTTGGGAAACTCTAGATTCTAAAAAAGGCAAAAAATACATAGTAAACATATCTCCACTGTTTACTATGTTTTTCACTGGTTCTTAGATGAATCAAGAATTAATTAATTTTGTGTATTAAGAAAAAAAAAGACGTTTTTCAATTAAAAATACTTGTAGTTTTATAAAGTGAAAAGGATAATTGTCTTAATAAAATTTTAAAAAAATATCTATTAAAATTATATTTTTGATTATAAATTTTATAATTTGAATTTGAATTAATTTGAAATTTCTATATTTGAATTAATTTATATTTGATTTGTTTTTTAAAAAAAAAAAGTGAGGTTGTGCCTCTGTTTCTTTAGTTTCTTTATTAAGTGACATAAAATATTAAAATTATAATTACAACTTGTTATGCTATTTAAGTTATAGAGAATTAGAGGCTAAAGCTAATTTACTTTTGATCTAAGCTTTTTATAAGAAAGGTCACGACCTAACTAGTCTATGTAAGTAATTGTGAGAAGGGATGCATTTGAAGTGATGAATTGATTTAGTCATATATTGTATTTATATGTTTTTTTTATTAAAAAGTGGGACCTTGCTTGGTCTTTATTTGAATAAAAAAAGTTAACTTTACAAACTTAACAAAATTATTACATTGACTTGTGGCTAGAGCTAGTTTACTCTCAGTTTAAACTTTACCAGAGTGGTCACCTAGATTATGAATAGTGGGATCTGATTGGTAGACATGTTTGAACTTTGAGAAATGTATTTTTTTCACGGCATTACGTCATCATAAAAATATCATCAGAAATGTTCACGGGAGAACATTAGGGCCGTGGAATATTTGCTTATAGTATACTGGGTATTTGGTTATATATCCCTTTGGGAGTTCTTGCATGTTCGGGTTGGTTAGTGCTAGGTGTGTGGTGCATCATGGTTTCCAGATCCTTTCTCAGATTTCTTTTATTAAACGGTGATTGAAGTATACTGCAGGGTGTCTGGTTTTGTGGGTAGAGTTGTTGTGTTTGTAACTATGCCAACGGGGATTATATTTGTACCTGTTTATGTGTATTTATAGAAAGTTATTAATAAAGTTATTAGTGTTTGTTAGATTTATGATGTATTTGTTGATTGTGATATTATATCGCGAAGAGGGTTGGTGTTGTTGATGCATGTGAGTAGGTCAGTTTGTTGAGTGCATCGATAGCATGTTGTGCTTGGGTATTTTTTGGGGGGTGTCAAATATGGTGATCAAATAAATTTTCTTTTTGTTGCAATGTCGAAAAGTTTTATCAAGTATTTGATTTACAAAACAAAAATAACGAACTTTTTTCTTTTGTTTTAGTTTTCATCATTTAGTAACTTAGTAGTGCCACCAAAAAAATCGATGCCTTACAGATCTGTAATTTGGTCAGATAGGTGTTAAGATTTCTATTGACTTTTTTGCAAAAAGGTGTGACCCGATGATCCTCAGAGGTCACACCTTTTTGCAAACCGTAATAAAGGAACCGATAAGAATTTATCAAAACTTAGTCTGAATATATCTTACATCTATACAATGAAACTTTTTTTAGAAAAAAAAAAAAAAAAGGTCATTGAATTCAGTCAATTAAAATTAACAGTTAAATCATTATTAAAGGTTCGATCAATAAAATTTGGATAATGCATGATGGTAATGCATGTGACTGCCGATTGCTAACGCCAAGTTAATACAAGTTAATACACTGTCAAACTCTTCGGACATCTTCGGAAAGTTAAAGCTTTCATCGAGTAATGTAATGTTAGATAAGTGTTTCAGAAAAATGCATTAAAAAAGGATAGATTGGATAGCACAAATAAAAGAAATTGTTATGGATTAAGTTTGAAGAAAAGCATAAAATCTTACATTTCTTCATTCGTCATAAGGTTTCATTAAATTCGTCATCAAAAATTGCTTGATGAAATTGTTCGTTAGGCATCATTACATGAATAAAAGAAAAATTGGTTCCATTTGAACAGGACGTAAAACATTTATATCTGAATGAGCTAGTAATAAAAGAGATAAGCTAAAAGAACGTAGGAAATTAAGGCTGCCGAGTAAGTTATTAAAGTGATAATACTGTAGGTATCTTCTTTCAGTCTAAATATGAGAAATATTAAAGTTTTTATTGATTATATTATTAACGTTAAGTGTATTTTCGGATTATACAGAAAAGACCTTGTACTTTAACTCCCCCATGTACAGTACGTACGTATTTTAGCTCCAAAAAAAAAAAAAAAAAACCATGTACCAAAAGCCGGTTTTTATTCACTAATTATGACCCTGTACAATAAAATATAATTTACAAGGTATTCATAAAGTTAGTGACAATATAGACTTTTTAATGAAAATTTTTTCGTAGTTCTAATACACAGAATCGATATTGCGAACCAACTTAGAATTTATATTATAAGTTATACTGTACATATCTGATATATAATTAGTATTAATTTAAAGAACTTACGAATATTAATACAGTAATATATATTAACTTATAAAATCATAATAATAATAGCTTATACTCGGTAATTATATTACTTGAATAAATTTATAATTTATAAATGGTAATTATATTATTAATACCTGATATCATTTTTAATCGTTATATTATTATATTTATAACTTGTAACAATATTAACTTCCAACATTATTCATTATTCCAACTTTATATGAAACACTACGTTAAAATGATTAGCCAATTAACACAATAAATATAAAGTAAATAAAATATTTTGCCTCCTAAAAAAAAAAAAAAAGAAAAAAAAAAGAGGTGTAAGGTGTAATAATGCACAATAATAACTTTTAAAATAAAACTTAAACCACATACAGCAAACGGCTGGGGTATATTCAAAATATATATAAGCATTATATAATCATATGCTACTTGAAGCAATACTTATAGTTTTAATTAAAAATTCTTACTTTCATAATCATAATATATGCCAACTGCAAAATTGCCCTTTTCGTCTTTTTTTTTTAGGTCAAGTTATTAATCAAAGCTTATTCATACAATCTTTCCTAGAAAAAAAAAACACAAGTAGAAAGCGCATAAGGAGTCAATAAAGCCCACACTAATTAAGATATTTTATGTCCAAAAAAAAAAAAAAAGAAAAAAAAAAAGAATCAGATGCTAAATTTGGTAAATTAGAGAATCTTCTTGCAATTATAAATAAAAGCATTTCTTGGGCATGTGATTCGTGTTGCCAAAAGATTCGCGCATTTAATGGTTACATAATGCAACAGCATGAGGAATTACCGAAAGTTATGAAAAAAGTGTTTTAAGAATAAGTTCATATATTTTGCGCATATAATTGTGTCCCTTGCATAGGTAATTATTGTGCAGGAAAAATGATTACTATGCAGGAGTATGTGAGGATACGCGTCCCTTGCTCTTAGCGTTTTGATTGGTATCGCATAAAGCGTATAACGATATGCAAACAAGATCTTTAATCTTATTTGCAGACGTATTTTCGGTGTTATAAAAAAAACCGGTTTGACGTAAAATTTTTTATATGGTTTTAACTGTGACAAAATTTTATATCTCAAGTCCATATTTAGTATTTTGCATAACAATATCTTTTTCTCCTTACACCATTTATTCTCCTTTTTCAGGAACGATATTTCAACCAACAGGATACTTATAAAAATAAGCTTCGTCTTTTCAAGTGTTGTTTAAAAAGTTTTTTTTTTTATTGTTCGGACTTTTTCTTGTATTAAAAGACATTTCTATTCGTTTTTATAAATAAATAATAGTAACAATTTTTTGTCAGCAAATATATTTAAAAATATATTTGGAAAAGCCTATTTGGAAATTTCGAAGCCATATAATCAATTTGGAAGATTCGAAATCTTACTATCAAACTTGGAAGATTCGAAATCATACTATCAATTTATGTATATTTACAATTAATGATCACTTTTTATTCGGTATAACGCGAACCGTTTACGGAGTGCAGGTCGTAATATTTTATTAAAAGAGTTTCTATATTTAATAAAATTTTATACAGAATATAAATTATTTAAATTTTATATTTTATATTAATTGGATGTTAAGTGCCGAATAACAGTTGGTAATGTAATTCCAGACAAAGTGTTGGATAAAATAACATAGTTATTAGTCACGAATATGTACAGATAAGTACATACATACTTGGGAATCTGCAAATTTCATGCCGGGCATGTTGAGTGTCGTGCTTGCTGGCATTAGTACTTACAACATTGCTTGTGTCCATGAGTGCAAAAATTTTAGGCATTTTGTAAGCACGCATGCAAAATTCCAGACATTTTAGACCAAGTTCTTTATATCCTAGCGCCTAGTAATCAAGTTCAGGCCTTTAGAATTATAGGTGTTATAGGTGGGTACGGAACATCTATAGGTTCGAAGTCAACTCGGTTTCTGTTCTTTAAAAAAAAACTTAATTAACAACAAAATTCTTATAATGCAAAGCAGTTTCTTGATATATTTACGGCGTAAACGAACTCATGTTACTAGAACTGATTGAATACCAAGAACTTAAAGTTATTTTTAAATATAATGAACTGAATATGCAGTCTACATCTATCGCTAATATAAAATTTAGGTGTAAAATGATGTTATATATCTTTCAAATGTGAAAGTACTGTATTAATGGAAGATAACCCTTTTAAATACAGTACTCTTAACAAACAAAAAAGTATTAGATTAGTGTTTCGGGCTAAACTAATTTCCAAATCCGAAATCTTTCACCAATAACGATAAGAAATAATTTCGTTGGAGTGAAATAATTTCGGTCCAATCTGCAAAATATAAAATAAGTTTGCATCTTTTAAAGTCCAAAATATTTTGCCAACATAATATAATTTCGTTCAAGTGAAATATTTCGGATTCGTCCGAAACACTACATTAAACAAAAGGATATTTGTAGTTACATTATATAAAGATTGCATAATTTACTATTAAGATATTGTTTTAAATCTTTGATTCCTAATTAAGTTATTTAGAATTAAACCTATTTAAGTGAATTTAGAATCAATTTAAATTGATTCCGAATCTATAGATATTTCATATTCACCTACAACACGTGCATAAAACACCCTGGCAGCCTTAGGCCATACACATCGCATTTGTGCCCGTGCCCATGCCTTGGCCTTTTGTTGAACACGGGCACATGTTAGACCTGCAGCCTTTCCTATTTACTTCGTTAGCCAATTGGTTAGTCTTGAGTTTGGAGCCGGTTTTATTTTCATATTTTAAACCCGTTTTTAATCGGTTTTAAAGTCTTTTACTAAAACGTTTTACACCTATGTATATATTATCCCAAAAACTGGCTAATTAATCAGTGCAAGATGTTCTAAGTAAAAATGCTCTACGCTCCTAAAAACCCTTCCAAAACCCTAACCCTAAGTACTAATGCCAACATGTAAATTTTGTGCTAAAAATTTTTATATTCAAACCTTAGAAAAATCTAAAAAAATAATAAAATATATTATAGGTGCAAAACCACCATAGGTGCGTTTTATAATAAATGGTTTTAAAAAAATAAACCGGTTCCAAACTTTAGGTAGTTTACCTGATACATATATATTTAAAAACATAATCGATTATATAAAGTAGTCAGTCGGTAAAATAGTACTTTTAATTACTAATTAGTGATGGTTATCGCGAGAGATACGCGAGGGATACGTGAGATCATGTGCATTACCCCGTTCCTAATTCGCATCCAATCAGCCGGCCCGCATTAATATAATTTTGGTCAAAATATCACGGTAATAATAAAACTGTAGTAAAAAAAACTGGATAAATTAAATTCACGCTCAAATCACGTGCAAGTGATGATAAATTTATAAATTTAAAATAGGATGAAACCCACCATTTTTCAAGAATACCTAAAATTGTTTCTACTACATTTGTGATATTTTCCGAAAAGTATATTCCTCTTCGCTTGATATAATAATCTATTAGCCTATAATATTAATTGTAATTCGAATTCAAAGAACTATTCGTAGGCTTTCTTTCATATGTAAGGTATATAAGTTGTGAATTTTTGAAATTTTTGATAGTCCAGAATAGTGTTTAAAGTTTAGAACAAAAGTTACTTGCACAATTGCAAGTAAAAGAAATTTATAGTTTTTACAAAATGTATATATCAGAGTTGACAAATAGACCAGTTTGACCAATTTGACCAAAATTTTAGTCATTATTAAAAATTTTTTTAAAAAAATTATTGTTATTTAATTTTATTTTAATAAATTATTATGAAAGTTATATTGATAAATTTTTAATTAAAAATAAACTTTAATAACTAAAAAATTTTAATAGTAACAAAAATTTTGGTCAAATTGGTCAAATTGGTCTATTTGTCAACTCTGAATATTATATATATAGTATAAATTTTGCGCAATTTTTTTTTTTTTTTTTGAATTTTTACTTTCACACTTGCATAAATTTTTTGCACATTAAAAAAGTCCTTGCAATGTCATGTTGTGCAAGCCAATTTTGAACACTGGTCCAGAATAATGAAGCCTATTAAAGTTCTTAATTAAATAAGTGGAATGATAAAGAAATATTAACTTTAAAGTTTTGGATAATGAGTCTCAAATACTTATCAAATATATATAGCTAATATGTATTATATATTTTATAAAAAAAATTCTTTAAACAAAAGAAGCTTTTTCCTATTGTCTATTCTAAAATATCATAACATAAAATGACACTCTCCTATTAAAAGGATTCACTTCAAAAATTAAATTTTATGAGCTTTGTTAACCATACATATGGGCTGCCGTCAATAGAAATAAGGCAGATTGACATTTTAAAAAAAATTAATACCTTAACTTTCACAGCGCATATCTCTATGAATATTGAGGCCATCTTGATAATTTAATATTCAAAAGAAAGCCTATGATCTAAGCTTTCTTTTGAATATTAAACCTTCAAGATAGCCTCAAAATCCATAGAGATATGCGCTGTGAAAGTTAAGGTATTAATTTTTTTTAAAATGTCAATCTGCCTTATTTCTATTGACGGCAGCCCATATTAATGCCTATACATATTCTATTTACAAAGTATATATTTACAATTCACAAAAGAAAATATAAAGTACAAGACGGTTGACGAAGCACGAAATGAATTTTTTCATTCCACGTATAAAATTGACAAATAAACAGAGATATTATGTATATGTGCACGTACAATCCACTTCGTTTTGAACAATCATATCATGTGATCTGAAAAATTTTAGGTGGTGAATACTCAAGGTTGTAATAACATGCATGCATAATTCTCGATAGAATCACACTTTGTACATATATGGCCTAAAGCATTGTGGATTGTTTTTATCTCTGTTTTCGAATTAGTGCGATCAATGAATTCCGTGAATCCTGTAAATCCTACACATTACCATTGTTTTCACAATGGTAATATGCAGGGTTCACAGGATTCACGGAATTAATTGATCACACTAATTCGAAAATAGCGATAATAATACCGTATTTCGCAGCTTGTTTTCATTTTTTTAATCTCAATTTATTTTATCAATATCAGCATATGTAGTACAAAAGTGTAAATGTAAAATTACACCATTATAACGTCAAGATGCCTAAATAAAAAACCGTGAAAATTTCATGGGTTTTCCTTTTTCACTAATATTATTTCGACGTTTGTGTCAATCTTATCTTTTTAGCTTAATTTCTAGTGACATCTTTTCATCTAGCACTATTTTCAGTATGGAGGACTTCTTTATCCCAAGATGGACAGCCAATAAAAAATTGTCTAGTCTAGCACATGACACATCATTAGTGGACATTCTTTACGAATATCGTATACCAATTTCTTTTATAATTTAATTAAAGTAAAATAACTCGCGTTGTAAACTATAATAGCTATTTGCAATCGTGGAAGTTGATTTAAAAAATTTTGGTAACAAGCTACGTGTCCTTTCCTAATAACAACACAACACGATTAATAAATTTATATATAATACTAATATATGTAGAAAGGGGTAATTTGGCGAAGTTAAAATAACTAATATAAAACTTATTTTATTTTAATATTAAAAAAATTTTTTATTTTTTGTATTAAACTTTATATAAAATTAGTAATATAACATCTTTTTTTAAAGTGACATTAAATGGGATTATATATCATTTTAAAAAGCTTAAATTTTAAAGAGGTTGACGAATTGATGTTATCTCGTGTGATCCAGTGATCAGAATCGGATGATTTTTATACCATTTGATTTGTCTCGATGAGTCGAACAAATGATATGAAAACCATTCGATTCTGATCACTGGATCACGATATATCATCGATGATATGCTGCACAAAAATGATCCTTGAGGGAATTTTGACGAAGTGTAAACTTGGCAAATAATCGATGATATTTTGTGATCCGGTGATCAGAATCGGACGAGCTTTGCATCATTCGTTCGTCTCATCGAGACGAATTGAATAGTATAAAAATTATTAGATTCTGATCATTAGACCGCGAGATTCGTCAAATTACCCCTCTTCGTCAAATCACCCCTTTCCACCTTATAAGCCAAATTCTATTAAATAAATATCTGTTTAAAATATATATAATCTTCGAAAATGATCTGTAAAGTTCATAAAGTTAATCATTTGAACAATAAAAAACAAAAACAACGTCAACTTTCACGAGTTAAGCAGTACAATGTATTTTTATTACATTCTGGTATACGGTAGACAGTACTTCAATCTACTCATAGATCTACTCGGTGTTTATTTCACGTGCGCGCATCTGTGCGGATCTAATCAAATTGCTTTTTTTCAAAAAATCAAGTAATTTTGATTGGATCCGCACAGATGAATAATAAACATTAGATCTACTTTTATTGAACGTGATTCAACATGATTCAACTGATCTTGAAGAAGAATTCGCTAGGAAGCTATCTTATTGGTAAAGTGTTATATCGATAATTATTTTTTTTAACGTTTGCTTAGACCGAAAATTATGGTGCCACGCTATATAAATACTCGTGTAACGTAAATACTGGGAAGTTATCAATAATGCGGGCCGGGGGTATTCAAACGTGATTTAGGACTCAACTTTTTAATGGTACCGTATTTTCACGTAATAATGTGCACCCTACACGTTATTTTGAGCACTGTGCGTTATTTCAGGGAACACATGTACAGCTCATTTCAAAAATTTATAAAATTTAGATTTCCTGCTCCTTATTTTGAATATCGGCAGACTAATTATAACTATACTTGCCGACAAACCTGGACAAATCCCAAACTCAAAAAAAAAAAAAAAACAATTGCTATTTACAAAAAATTAAATCGAACAAATAATCTTGAAACTAGGGATGTTATCCGGTTAGTTTGTGCTCAAAAACTCGGTTTGAATACTGTTCCGATGCACGCATGTAAAACTGGTTATTGGACTCGGTTTATATAAATGTATTGTTGAACAATTTAATAAAGCCTGCTATTTATTAAAGCAAATACATGACTTTACATTTGTAAAATATGCATTTACAGTATTTATTGTGCCTATTGCTATTATTTATTTATTGACCTACACAATATTGCCCGGTTTAATAGCATTCTACACAATCGATGTTGCATGATTCGTACCATGTTTTTAAGCAGGTGCATTTTCTTCAGATAGTCTATTACGGATTGAATTAATTGTATTTTTCTTTAGAAAACATTTCTTCGCTAGACACAGAGGTTGCCTGCACAACCAAATAATCACGTGCCATTCGTGCAAGTCCAGAATAGCGTACATCGGCTGATTGTGTTTTCCAAAAGTCTAATGGATTACAATAGCCGTAAGATATCTTCCAGAACATTGAAAGTATTATTTAACGATATTTTCTAAAATAATTTCTTGGGAAGTCTCTATCGTCTTCAGTAATAGATGATATAGAAGGGATCTTTTTTTGTTATTTCTGAAAGCGGTTCGGATTCAATGTATTTTGAAAGTTCGAAGAGGTATGTTCAATTGAGTTAATAAATTGTTCAAGTGCGTTTTCTTCATCCATCTTACGAAGTTTAAAGTAAATAAGTAAAATACGTGCAAACGAACAAAAAATCGCTTATTTATATATTTAATTCGTGATCCGTATACCAACCAGAGAAAATATACAGTAAAATGTGGGGGGAATTAATTAGTGTTTTTTCAAATTTCAGGAATCTGGCACTGTCAGAGCAATAGCGGCTTTTTTTACTAAGCTAACCTTTTCTTCTCTACTAAACGAAAGTTGTAGTGCACATTCTTGCGATTCTAATGGTGGTAAAATCATTAAAATCGGCCCAGTATATTACAAGATATCATTAAAAAACTTTTCGCAAGTTCCTATGTAAACAATAATATGGTCACGAAAAGTTTTTTAACGATATCTTGTGATATACTGGGCCGATTTTAATAATTTTACCACCATTAGAATCGCAAGACTGTGCTCTACAACTTTCGTTTAGTAGAGAAGAAAGGTTAGCTTAGTAAAAAAAGTCGCTATTGCTCTGACGGTGCCAGATTCCTGAAATTTGAAAAAACACTAATTAATTCCCCCACATTTTACTATCAGATATGGATCACGAATTAAAAAAAAAGTAATTTACATTATGTCATGTCGCAGTAATTAATTAAAAAAAAAAGCAAATATCAGCGTAATATCGTAATTAACTTTTAATTAAAGTCATCATGTTAGTAATTATGGGCCAGTGCGAAAAGATTGATACCTCAATATTTTAATTAAAAAGTACTACTAATAAAAGTTTTTAAATTATTAACAATATAATTAAATATTTTTTACAATTGAATAACTATGGTATTAACTATCATTTTTTTATTAATTATATTGTTTTATATTACCTTAATATAAAAATAGATGAAAGCTAACTTTTTAGATAAAAAAAAATTACAAAAAAATTTTTTCTTAAAAAAATAGATTTTAATTAATATCTTAATGAATTTGAAAGTTTAAAGCTTGCTACTACGCAAGTAACTAGCTATAGATTCAATAAAACTATATTTAAAATTTCATAAAAAAATAATCACTAGATAAAAAGTTATTTAATATTAAATTTGATGTATTTGTATTAAAAATCATTAATTTACTATATGTACTATATATATTTAATAGTAAAACTAAGCTTAAAAATAGCTATTAGTAAATTTTTTTATATTTTATATAAACAAATATTTAAATTTTAAAATAATCTTTTTTATTATCTAATAAAATAAAATTAAATTAAAAAACTTAAATTTTATATATAAAAAAATTTTTATTACCATATCACGATCAAATTTATCATTTCTAAATATAGTAAAATTTATTTAAAAAGTTAATGCTAAAAATTTCTTGATTTTTTATATAAAATAATTAAATAAATTATATTAAACCCTTTCCTATCTACCAAAATAATTTTTTAAATTAAAAAAAATTACATTTTATTGCTAAAAAAAATTCTATTGATTTTTATTTGAGGTATCAATCTTTTTGCACCAGCCTTATAAAAGTCTAAAGTCAATTACTAATAATCGATTCCGAAATTTGAGCAGGAGGATCATAGTAAAAATCATTCAAACAGGGTCGAACCGAGTTTGGACAAGTAGGATAACATCCCTACTTGATACTGCAAATATATTATATATAGCTACACGAATATGTATTAATTGTTTAAATAAGGATTATTAACTAAGTTTTTGAGAAATTAGTTTGGCCAGAGTTGGGATTTGGGCATGGACAAACCCAAACTATAATAGTTTGGGATTTGGGCGGCAAATATAATTACAACACCGATATACTCTCCCAGAACCGATCCTGTCAAAACTGGTATGCTATAACCGATAAAAAATTGATCCACCATGTATGATAACCTGCTATTTCTGATCAAAAGATCAGATATCAATAAGATATTGGGTTTGTTAGGTAAAATAGATAGATTTTATTGGTTCAGATTAGGTTTTTGTAACTGAGTATACTTATAATACAGTAATAAATACAATCTAGCAAATTATATTTATATATGATCATGTGACCAGTGGGCTATTTGTCCGAAGGACTTTGATCAGATCAAGACACTCCGAAAATAGCCTTAATGTCGGACTGATCCGTGTTGGTTTTTCCTTCGAACTTAAATGAATTCCATTTACCCAGTAGTATTTTAAATCTAATAACCTTTCAAAACTGATACAAAAACTGTTTACCATGCAAATCGGATTCGAGAAGGTATACTGTGCTAGTTTCATATTAATATTTTACCCTTAATGTTAAAAATGAACTATCTTAAAAAAAAAAGGCACCTTCCAATGGTTGTAAAGTTTAATTATCATCTTATGATAAGGCCACGCAAAGATAATTTTTTGTTTTGCATAACTCAAAATTCCGGTCGGCAGGTCGGATTTTTTTTTTTTTTTTTAAAAAAAATAACTTTGTGTGGCCTAAATTAATTCATATTCACATCTAAGGTCACGCAAAGCTAATTCTTCGGTTTGTATAACATGGAATCAGAAAATTTTGGTTTTCATAATGGCGAATTTTGATTATTGGGCCTAAATTAGATCCCCATATTTATTAATTAGAACCCTAAAACGTTAATCATGTATAGTCATCTGATCAAAAATTGCCCCATTTGTTTTTTCAAAAAAATCGTTAAAACAAATTTAAATATATTATTATACCGTCTAACCAATGGCCCCACCTTAAAACCAATGGGTTTTGAAATGAAAAATGGTATGAAATACAAATGTATTACTTGCTACATAGTAAAATAATTATATTAATTATATATTAAAATCATATAGCATTTAAAAAAGATCTACCTTTGCTCTATTTGTGAAGTTAAACGTTACTCAACTATACGTGGTCTTACTCGGCATGAAAATGCTACTCATAAAAATTACAATATAATTTGACCTGGCATATCTCAATTACCAGCAGATCATATAGCAGAATTTAAAAGAATGTTGGTACATGCAATTCAAAAACGGTTACCTCTTCATTTTTCACGTTTAGAAAAACAATTAGTTAAGTTTCCTTGTACTGAAAGCCAGTTTGTTGGTGTTTTTTGTAGATATATAACTCGGTTTTCTCCAGCAAAAAGTTCCTATTATTGTATATTTAAAGGTGAAAATGCAGACAATATATTGTCCGAGATTTTTGAAGATCAACAATGGGGTACAAGATTCTATGATTCTGGGCAATGTGCTTATGTTATTTTGTATATAGAAAATTCGAATCAACAACAATTATCTTTGCTACAAAAGAAAATTCTCAAACAAAATCAAGTTTAAAAAAACTACCTATTCAACCTGAAATGCATATACAGTGGTATACTGAAAGTTTAACGGATACGAAAGGACATTTTACCTCATCAGGCTATATTAGCATGATTTTTGAATAGATCGTGATTATGAATAACTTTAGAATAATAAAGGTAAAGTATTTTTTTTTAAAAAAAAAAAATTTACATAAAAAATATAAATTTATTAATTATTTTTAGTTTTATTGATAGACCCGAATTTAAATTGTATTTAGCAAAAATTTGAAAATAAAATTTATATTTTACTTTATAATATTGAATCTGTATAATAATTCCAAAGAGTTAAATAAAAATAAGAATACTGATGATCATATGAAAAAAAGATCAAATAGATGTTATTTCGTAAGATTGGATAAAAGATTGAAGATTTACTAAGAAGCTATAAGACCGAATACGATTGAATAGTTGGTAAGAAGCGTATATAGTGTTATTGTGCTTAAGGTTTTATACTGTATATCTATAAAAATAGATTGAATTATTATTCTATAGTTTATTGAACATAAGTTAAATTAATTTATTTAAATAAATTTATTTAGAACATGAATTAACTTGGAACACAAACAAAATACCATACCTTTAATTTATTATCTCAAGAGTGTTAAAATTTAAAGAATATCGAACAAGAATTCAACTTATACCCATGATGCCCATGATCACAGGTATAAATAGTGGTCATCAACTGATTAAGTTGGTTTTTTTTTTTGAACGTTTTTTCGTTCACAACTCCATATCATGATAATCCACATGACAAAGATCTAGCAACATGTATTTGTTTAGGCTACAGGCCTAAAATTAGATGTGAAGTTCCTCAATTACTTTGACGCAGAACCACAAACTGCTGGAGAATTAGCTAGTATTCTAATTTGGTTTTTTCAAGATTTGGAAGATGAAGCAACTGAATTGTATGTGTATAAGCAAGCTACAGACTTGGACGCAAATTTTCCAACATATAATCAAGTCAAATCGAGTCGATTTTTGAATTGTTCAAACTCCAAACCAGGTAATAACATATTTTTAAAGTGTTAGTAATATGTTATTGTAAAAATTTCTGAGTCCGTCAATATAGTAATTGCAGGTAATGTTATTTATCTTCTCAAATTAAATTCAAACTGTAATTTTAGTACTGTATATGTATTTTAGCAAGTCAACCCAGTCAACTTAGTCAACGCATTAATTATGTTAGAAGTTCGCGATGGTAATCAATCAAACGAAAATTTTTGTCAACAATTTGTAAACGATTAAGAAGTATTTTGCTAGTACGCTGAATTCACCCAACAACTTCAAGAATCTGAAGAACAACATCTTTAATCTGATTTTGTAGCAAGGCTAATTGGGTGTTTAATTTAGCCTTTTAAAATAACTAATATCTTTTGATTATAATTTTATACGTTGAAATCAAATATTTTTTTTATTTTTATATTTGTATTTAGATTATTAAATCTAGTAAACGAAGTTATTGAATTGGGAAACATTCTATTTATTATTATAAAAATAATAAAACTAATATTTCCATTGAAGTATTCGAAATTATCATCAAGTAAGAATCAACAAATATATATAATATGTAATACATTATTTAATTTAAATTTTTAAAAAAAGGTATTAATAAGTATATATATATGTAGGTATATTTATGATGGAACCATCTCTTTAGAAACAATTAATGCTTCAGTTATCTTTGAACTTTTAATTACTTTAATTGAATTTGGTCTTGAGGAGTTGATTAGGCATACTCAGTTATTTCTAATTGAGAATAATGATTCCTGGTTACGCCTTAACTTTTCTTGTGTTTTTCAGACCAGCTTTAAGGATAATTTAAAAGATTTACAACAATTTTATGTCAATATTATTTCTAAACATCCAAATATTATTTTGATTCAGATGAATTCTGCACTCTTTCAGAAAATACTTTACTTTTTATATTAAATCTTGATTCCATGTCAGAAATTGCTATACCGTATATCTTTATGTATGTACATATCTAAAGGAGAAAAGATTTGCCCCATCATAGTTTAGAAATATAACTATACCACGATAACTGCCACGATTGGCCTAACTTATAGTTTAGTGCTGGCTATATGTTTTAAACTGGATCAATTCTAAAGCGCAATATTAACAAGATCAAGAAATATAGTAATTACAAATTCCCTGAAAGCATTTATAAAATGCTTCTTATTTATTTACTTTAAAATTTGATAATTGATTTATTTGTTATTAAAGTGTTGATATCTAATATAGCTTATTCAAAAATTTGAATATATACTTTAATAATTTTCTAATTGCATGTAATTACGTTATCTAATAAAATATATAATAATAATAATAAATAATACATTATTTAAAAAACTATCATATTTAATATAATTGACTTACTCGAAATAGATTTATTAAAAAAATTTAACTATTAAAATAAAATTAATAAACTTTAATATGGTAATAATAAATAATACATTATTTAAAAAAAACTATCATATTTAATATAATTGACTTACTCGAAATAGATTTATTAAAAAAATTTAACTATTAAAATAAAATTAATAAACTTTAATTCGGTAATGTTTGTATATATTATAAAATAATTTTTTTTACTTACCAGTATTTAATTTTTTTAAATTTTGGTTCTTCTATATCGTGATAAAGAAAATATAAAGCCCGATTTTCATACTCTAATATATTAAGAATAGCCGATTGTCTGGTTTCAGAAGATCTGCTATCTTTAGTAGTATTTGAAAAAAAATAAGAAACTTGCTCATGGTTTTTTTTCGACACCAGAGCAAGAAAATGCAGAAAAACCCCATCGATTATGGATTTTCATAAACTCAGCTACATGATAAACTAAAACGTAAATATAGAGTGTAACATCTATGGGATTATAAAGTCCCTTAACAAAATTACTTGTATTGCGCTTGCCACTAGAAGGTGTAAGGAACAAATTAATCCAATTTCGAGCATCTTCTTCAAATTTTTCTGGATCCGTTAAAGGATTTTTTATTGCTTCATATAAAGCTAAAAATTTATCCCACAACTCTCGAATTTTTTTTGCCTGATTTACATAAAAAAATGTAGTTAAATTAAAGTATTTTAAAATTTTGAGTTTATCGTTGCCCATAAGCGACGTATATGTTCAAGTTTGTGATTCCAAAACTTGCCAAAATTCAAAGGTAACACCAATTCGTTTCATTTCTGCACAAATTAATTGCTGACATTCCTGATTAAATCTATTATCATTTTTACATTCTTGAATAGCCAAATCCCAAAGACGATCTGTTATTCGTAAAAAAATGTGCAACTCATCGGGAACCCAATTTTTGAGGTTTATAATATTAAATAATAGCTTTTTATTATGACCCAGGTAAGACTTAATATTTTAATTAATAGATTACATTGATTTTTATATTGTCCAAGCTTTGTTTATTAATCCAATTTCACTTTTTTGACAAGTGCACCATGGACAGAAATATTTAGAGTTTGCTGCATTAAAACCAAGACAGATGGCTAAAAATTTCCAATCGGAACTAAAATAAAGTTCAACCTTCTAGTGATTTCCAAATTCATCATTTATTCCATTTAATTTTAAATCATGCAGATCACGTTGTAATGGATTTAGTGCGATTTGTAAAATATTATACTTCTCTATATCAGGAAATAATATAACCATATAATGTTTATCTGGCTAATTAATAGTATCTAAATTATTAAAAACCGCAAAAGTTACCATTGTATGTTTTATATTACAACCAATATTTCGGCCGTCTCCCGAAATTCTAATATAAATAGTAGGCTCTAATGGATTGAGAATTTGATTCTTAATAAGAGTTGGTATAATATATTTTAAGATATCTTTTATATTACGATATCCAGCTTTTCCAACTGACTCGGTGATTCCATATACAACATTTTCATTTTCAATATTATCAATATTTATTTCAGAATTTAAATATTGATTAATATCAATCAAGGATATACAAATTTGTTGATTCATTGTTGAATTAATATTAGACTGAGTTTGAGATACTAAATATTCTCGTGGAATATCATGTGAAATTGCTACTAATGCCTGGTATCCTTTTTGTGTAACTTTGCCTTTATCTATTGCTTTTACGTAAGGTAGTATTTGTTCTTTCTCATTATTTTTTTGTTTAAATTGAATATTCCAAACTGTGTTTGATAGCTCGTAAATAATTTGGTTGAGTTCTGGAGAATCGTCAGGATGATACAAATTTTGTGATTTATTATTGAATGTAGTTAAGATAGGTTTTGCAAGTTCTTTAGCACGAATACATTGAGTTGAATTACTTAATTTATTAATTGGTTGTAAAATTTTTGATCTTTGGTGCCGAATTCTTTCACTTTCAAGAATTTTAAGATGCAATCCAAAAATTAAAGGTCCTGATAATGCTGTTTTTTTATTTTCAAATTGATAATTTGACTAAATTTTTTTTTTAAAAAAAAATTATAATACGGTATTATTATAATTTTAAAAAAACTTTTTTTAAAAAACAAAATACAAAACATTACTTTAATGTATAAGTTTGCTACATCTGTAGTAGACTTCATTGAATAAACTATATTTTTTTTATTTGTATCTTTATCAAACCATTCTATTTTATATATCGGACCATGCTCTAAATAATCAATCGAACAAATGATATTATGCTGATTTTTTTTTACCCCATTGTGTCTTTATTTTAAAGTTATCTGTTAGTTTATATCATAGGTTTTGGAGTTACGCGCAAAATAGGCAGTTTAGGATAGATTCCTTCATGAATAACTGTATATATATATGTACTCTTATTTGTTTTATATGTAATAAGAGGTTGTTCAGGATAATTATGTATTTCACAAGATATTAAATCTAATTTTCAAAACAAAAAAGTATCAACGGGAAAATTCTAAATTTATACGTGATAAAAATGTCTAACAAGGGGTTCACAGGAATGCACAGGGCGTTATGGTAGCACAAGGTAGTATTGTTGACATACAAGAGGTATGGTGTATTGGGAGAGCGTATGTAATGATACTGTTAAAAATTAAAAGTTGTGGGTAGAAGTAGAAATTGTAGGTTTAGATTTGGTTTGGGTATAAAATTTAAAAGAAACTTGAATTTTAGAATAAATGTGTAATTGGAAATTTATAATTTTTGGCATCGATGTTATGAGAAAAAATTAATAAGGCAGATTTAGAAAAGGCTTTGAAGGCTTCATTTTTATAATCGATATAAGTGCATTTAGAGCATTGAGTTTTAAATTTATTTGTATAATAATAATAATAATAATAATAATAATGAAGTTTGACTTGAAAAACTTTATTATGATATTTATTAAACTTCACTTTGCAGATCACATGAGGATGAAATCCGGATCTGGGCTGTGCTCAATTTATATGGATATTTGCTATGAATATTATGGGGATTGAAAATCACGAATCTTTTGAATCTTTTGATTTAAAAGATTCAAAAGATTAAAATGATCCGCTATTTTTAGTATGAGTATTATGGGGATTGACAATCACGAATCTTTTGAATCTTTTGATTCAAAAGATTCAAAAGATTAAAACGATCCATAAGATGCAAAAGAAGCAAAAGATTAAAAAGAATCATTTTTTAGTCTGTAATTAAAAAGTATGTAAGAGCAGAAAGCTCACTCAGCAGTTCATAGAAGTTCAGAACAGTTGAATACGAGTTGAACTTAGGGAGTCTCAACCTTTGAAATTAGAGTAGAAGTATTAGCTCTAGAAGTTATTACCTTTTGTATCCCATTTTCATTTTATAATAAAATCAGCATACTTATTTTTATCCCCCAAAGAAAAATATTATCGTCCTTGTAAAAATTGAACATCATGATAATTCTCTTGTTCCCGTGAACCTCGATAAAATCCAACTCGTGATTATTAAAATAAGAGCGAAATAGAAAGAGAAAATTAATAATCAATTTATTGTATTTATAAAAAACTATACATACATTGATTAAATCATATATTACCTCATTTATCGAACAATACTCGATCTGATATCGTAAACGAAGTTCACGACTGAAATTGAAAAATGCAAACTACGCATACTGTACTAAAGAGAGTAAGTCATCAATTAGAATAGAATTACAATATTAGATACAGCACAGCACAAGAAAGTACTTATCTTTGTATCCATAAATCGCTGTAACAAGACCCTACGAACCTCAAGACCCTTACCAAATCATCCATGCCTCTTTCTGCCTGCCAATTCGAGGAAATAGGAGTCTTGAACGATAGTTGTATAGAGTTTAGATCAAATAGAAGTGTTATTGTCATAGGAGTATTGTGGATATAACTTTCTTAACTTGTCTAAAAACTCCTTTCGCTTCTCTTGACCCGCAATTGGCAGGCTCCCGCCCACTATTACTACTTTTTAGATGATTTGCCACTCCTCCATTTCCCCATAATACTCCTTACCAATACACTCCAAGCACAGCACCGGAAAATCTAAACCAATTTGGTCGTAGAGAGTAATCAGTTTTATCTCTTTGGATAGGTTTAGCCGACACCCCATAATATTATTTAATACTTAACTCCGGATGCTATATGACCTAAAGTTTAATAACTAAAGTTGCGAACTTTTCTCAAGGTAGTTACTACCCATGGCACTACGTCTATGACGTATAAGCTATACTACCTTTTGGTTATATTGACGTAGTGCTACATAAAGTAGAGGGGTAGTGTGAAGTAGTGACGTAAGCGACGTAGGCGACATAGGCGACGTAGATGACGTAGATGACGTAGATGATGTAGATGACGTATATGACGTATATGGATATACTCCATCATCAATGAGCCAATGGAGCCAATGGAACCAATGGAGCGATCAATCTAACAGCAAGTTAATCATACGAACTAGCTTTACGATAGTTGTTACACGAAGTATATCACTTGC